>JADRCD010229749.1:0-36422 GCA_019843815.1 Montemys delectorum | reverse complement strand
CATGCACACACACACATTCACATACACACACATGCACACACACTCACATACTCATGCATACAAACAAACACACACATACTCACACATACATATACACACATACTCACATACACACTCATGCACATACACACACACATGCTCACACACACTCATGCACACACACATTCACATACACACACATGCACATACTCACATACTCATGCACACAAACATACACACACATGCTCACACACACACATACTCACACATACACACACATGCTCACACACACAATGCTCACACACACACTCTCACACACACATACACACACATACTCACACACACACACACACACACACACACACACACACACACACACAGATAGGATTTATTTTCATGTGGGTTAAGGGCATGCCTTGACGTCAGGAGCCAGTTCTCACCAGCTGCTCAGTGAGGCAGGGTCTCCTTTCTTCTGCTGCAGAGCTTACTTGGGGTTAGCTGGCCTTGTGTTTCTTCATAATTCTGTCTCCACCCCCACCCCATCTCAGGATAGAAGTAGAAATTGCAGATGTGTACCCTACATCCAGCTTTCCATATGGGCCCCGAGGACCAGCCTCAGGCCATCAGACTCTCACAGTCATGGTGCCATCCTCCCAGCTAAGAATCCTATTTACATCTAGAGAGTAGATTTAACTGGGTTATACTAATCCACCCCCCACTCCCCTCATACACACACTTTACATATGGGAGAATAAGGATAAAGTCAGGCCTTGTTTTTTCTCCTCTGGAAACTGACTGAGCTTCGGGTTGAACACAAGGTGATAGCCCAGAACTATTTCTGGTCCCCCCACACACAGAGAAAAAGAGAAGTGTGGTCAAGCTAATGTGTTTGGTGGCTATGGCAACCTGGTGAGGGGATCTACAGTCTTTGTCTTATGAGGGGTTAAAGTGGGGTAGTTGCATAAACTTTGTTGTTAAAAATAATTTTTGAAATGTTTTAAATCTATCCACCCACTTGCGGCTTCCCCTTTCTATTGTATTTCCCACAGTCAGATGAACAGTGGGAGAGATCCACGGCGCTCACTGCTTGTGCAATGTGGGTCAGAAGGCCTCTGCCTGTTCGCTGCACCTTCTGTGAGTACAGATCCTTCAGCGAGTCTTTGTAGGCATAAGGGTACATAACGGATTGGGTGAGAGTAGGGAATTCAGAGGACACACACGTGCACACACACGCACAACCTCAATGCATGCTTAGAAAGCTGTTGTCTAAATTGTGAATCTATTCTGAGGTTGAAAACTACAAAGGGTACAGCAAGACTGCATCTTAGCGCGCCAAGGAGTGGGTCAGATTTAGCCTGTCTTCCTATGGTGGCTTCATCTCGAAGGTTTTATTCTTTCAGAAGGAATAGAGGGGAGAATGTTGCCAGGGGATGGAGGAAATGGCATGGTGATATTAGCTGTTCACTTAACTCCTAGTTTTATTTAGTAATTGTGCAGCACCTTTGGTCTTTGCTTGTTGCAAGTCATTCACTTGTTCTTCTTTTCACCCCTACTATCTCCAGAACCCCCAATCTCTCAGCAGGTAACTAAAACATCTGGGACCTTCAGATGTGGTCTCTCCAGCTTCCTCCTGTCCTGCTCAGCGTTTCCTCATTTTCTTTGCTGCTTCTCATTCACTCTTTTCTAGTTTTGGACAGAGAAGCCCCTTTGTTCACTTCCAGAATTAACCCTTTCCCTTCTGCTCTTGCTCTCTCACCAACCACTTACTGGAGCTTTGGTAGGTCATTGATTCCCTTCATAGTCAGCTTTCTAGTCAAAGCAACTGCTTCCTAGACTGGAAGAACATGCTCAGATCTCAGCCCCCATGCACAGTTCCTTTCCACTCTTTGCTCTTAAGGAGGTGATCATGAGTCAGCTGACATCTTCTAAGAGTCTTCCCATGAGAGTCTTGCTTTCTCTCCACATTTGCTGTCTCCATCTGCTTTTTATGGTTGTCTGCCCACTAAATTTTCCACAGTTAAGACTACCTTGCCAGAATCACTATTAATAAAATGCTCTGGAGGCCATTATTTTAGCCTAGCCCACACCAGTCCTCAGCTGACTAGATCTAAATAGAATGACATCACTCACATAAGGCGACATATAATCAAATTGAACTTAAAAACAAGACAGGCTTCCAAGAAGATTGGGACGCAGAGTAACCAGTCAGAACAGGTCCCCTTCAACCCAAGCATCCCAAACACCAATGCCTTTGACATCCCAGGTATAATGACCTCGCTTCGCTTTGGTTCGTTCTATAGTGAATTTGAGCAAGTACATTTACCTTGTCCAGAGAGATCCACCGTCTTCTGGTGTCCAGACTTTCCATCAAAGAGCTCCATTACGTACTTCCCTTTATCATTGGGAGTGGGCTCATTGATCTGCAGCCAGATCTGCTCCCCGGTGACTCCACTCTTGACTCTGTCCGTGTACTTAATCCCAGCTCCACTGTTAAAGCAAAGACAGTGCCATCAGTGCTTCCTTCCAGACAGCTAGCTGGTCTTCCCTCTGCTGTTATTAGGTGGCAGGCCATAAATTTCCACAGGCTTTCAGAAAGCATGAGACCTGCCTACACCTTTCTGCTTCAGGGGGATTATAGGCCCAGAAGCCCAGCATCTGGATTCCAGGGACCAGTGAGTGATAGCCCGAACATCTACTAACTCACTACAGTAGCCTGAGTGTCAATTTCAATCCTTCTCAGGAGTGCCGATTATCTTCGGGTTTGCTTGGGTTTGTTTCCAAGATTAAGGGACTCTTTAAAGGTGAAAGACCAAACTAAATACTATTTTACTGCATATTTAACACAAGTGCTCTGTGGCCAAAATGGATAAGTAAAAAAAAAAAAAAAAAAAAAAAAAAAGCACACTAACAGGGACTATCCGTGCCTGACAGCTATGGACATATGTTGCTCCAGAGCTATTAAAGGGTACATAAATACACACTTGGGAGGAGAGTCAAATGTGAATGAACAGCAGAGTGGCTGTCAACAAAGTGAGGCATGTACCATGACCCTGTGTGAAAACAGAAGGAAACACAGTGCTTACACTGCGAGCCGACCACGATGAGACATAAAACAATATGGTTATAGAGAAAACAGGGCACGGCAGAACAGTATCCTCATACTGTCAGTCAAAAGACACTTTATGAAGATTTTATGAGACAGTGAGGAAATTTTAAAAAGTAGAATAGGGTCAGTAAATGATACAGGGAGTAAAGGTGCAGGTTGCAAGGCTGGCAACCAGAGTGAATCTCCAAAGTTCATGTGGTAGAAGGAAAGAACTGACCCCTACCAACTGTCCTCTGACCTCCACATGTGGTGTCATATGTGCTTACACACACACACACACACACACACACACACACACGCACAAAATAAATGTAATAAAAATTTTAAAAGCAGTATACAAAAATTGACATGTATATACACATATATAAAGTAATAGAGAGAAAAATTAGAAGTACTTTAAATGCACATAAAGAGGCTAACCAAACTATTGATGATACCATATTATAAATGCTTCCAGGCACACACCTTTAAGCCAAATAATCAAGAGATAGAGGCAGGCAGATCTCTGAGTTCAAAGCCAGCTTTGACTACAGAGTGAGATTCAGGATAGCCAAGGAGACAGAGAAACCCTGTTTTCAAACTCCCCACCATAAAATCCTTCCACTTCATAATCTCTACATATGTATTTTCCAAAAAAGCATATAGGAAGAGTATAGCTTACATACAATTTCAAATTGAGCTTTAAAAACAAAACATTTTCACCTAAAGATATTTAGCTTCCAATTAATATTTAGTATTTTTCTTATAATACTATATGCTATGAGGCATTGCACATTTACTGATACATCTTTAAATATTCTAGCAATTGAGGTGCCATAAAGCTAGGGTAAAGAAATACATCTGTATCCTGCAGTTTTTAGCCTGAATAGTAGTTTTTTCTTAGAGAGTGGGACAAGAAGACAGATCTCTGCTTTGCTTGAATTATTTAGTCTCTGGCTGGCTTTCGTAATGGTGCCTACTATATGCTAAGTTCTTCTGACAGAATGAATCGTATTGTTCTTATCTTATATGAGAAAAATAAAATTCATAGAATTAAATGACTTGCCAAAGAAGATAAAACAAAGTCAAGGATAACACCTACCTAAAGGTGTGCTTTTTTCTTCTCAGCACGCCTCCAACTTACAAAAAGAAAAAAAAAAAAAAACACAGTAGTACAATTCTCAAGCCCTGAGCTTTGTGTGGGTACGAATGTATAAGGCAAAGTGATGTAAATGAGAACAACACAGTAGGAAGCTCAGGCCTTGCTACTCTAACAGCAAGTTTCTTAAATTATATTCTCAATGTGCTCATTAAAAAACTATGTTTTTAAAAGACTTATCTTAATTATGTACATGTGTGTTGGGGGAGGTTATGTGCACCTGAATGTAGTTGCCCATAGAAGCCAGAGATGTCAGATCCTCTGTAGCTGAAGTTATAGACATTTGTGAACCATTTGACTTAGTTCCTGGGAATTGAACTCCAATCCTCTAGAAGGTCAGTGTGTGCTCTTAACCACTGAGCTCTTTCTGTAGTCCTTGAATGATTCTGTTACAAAGGACATAACTTTAAAATACTACATTTATGTAGTACATTTATGTACATTTATTACTGTGTGTGTGTTCATGTGTGCACACATGTGTGTGGCTGTGTGGTGTGCCCTAGTGCACGTGTGGAGGCCAGAGAACAATCTGTTGTTCATTTCTTTCCTTCCATTTCCATCTAGGATAGAACTCAAGTCTGAGTGCCTTTACCCACTAAGCCATCTTCCTGGTTCTAAGGCACAGCACTGTGATAGATGATCCAGCTAATTCTGCTCCCCTCGTTCTTCATGCTGATATATTATAGTGTCCTGGGTGTCACCAAGGAATGTCCTAGGATTTGGTCTATTTTAAATTTTAATTACTTCTCTGCACTATTTTCTGAAGAAAGAAAGAAAAAAAAAAAAAAGAACAAAGGGCCAAAGCCACAGTGTTCCACACGGCCATTTTTCTATTTAATTCTAGAACTCAGCAAATGCCCAAGAGCTCAGTCAAAGCCCAAGAGCTCCATCAAATGCCAGTCTGTATGTTAGTAAACACTAGTGAATGCTCTGTAGGACCCGGCACTGGTTAACTTTTCAACTTACTTTGTTCTTTTTTTTTTTTTTTCCTTTCTTCTTTGTGGTGAGGGGATTGAACTCAGTCTTGTGTATGCTAGACAGGTGCTCTACCACTGAGCTACACTGACACATGTTTTAGTGGGTAGTGTTGGGTCTGCTGTTTCGGTTTTACTTACTTGTTTTGAGACAGGTTTTGCTCTGTAGTATGTACGAGTTGCCCTCAAACTTTCAATCCTCTTGTCCCTTTAGCACTGGGATTACAGACGTGCACGCGCAGTACACATCCTCAGTATCACATGACTTCTGGCATTGTTTTTTGAGGCAAGCACTTGCTAAGTAGCCCAGCTGGCTAGAAGCTCTCTATGTAGCCCATACCAGCCTTAAACTCATAATTTTTCTGCTTCAATTTTTCTAAATACTGTTATTAGAGCTGTGTGCCACCATGTTTTATGTTATCATTAGGTCTCAAACTCAGGATAAATTAACATATCAAAGCAGACACAGGCTGCCAATCTCTCTCAGCATCGATAATACCTGTTACAGTGTCCTAGCTTCTCAGCCTTTCTCACCCTGCCCTGTACCCTAGACTCTGCAATCTAGGGGCTTCCCTTCCCCAGCCTCTGACGCCTATGTAATCCAGCCATTTGGCCATGTGGTCTCTCCATCTCTTGCCCTCTTATGATCTTGCTCTCTTGGTCTCCTGGCTTGCTCCTGGCCTCTTGGCTTTGCTTCCTCTCTGTTCCTCTCTAGCTCTCCCTTTGTCTCTCTCCTCTCATGGCCCTGTTCAGTCTAGATACTTCCAAATGCCTCTGGTTGTTTTCTCTCTCATATCTACAATAAACTTCCTCCTCCACCATACCTGGGAGCAGTCATGCCCTCATTTTTTCATTCAGTCATAACATATATATGTAACAATACAAAACAAAACAAATACACATATATATATATATGCATTAATAATATATGCACAATAATCCTCAGTGTGTGTTTATATCATAAAGGGACAATATTCTATTTAAATCAGGTTAAAAATATCTTCCCAAACTAACTTTCTTTTCTATGTGGCCCTGGCTGGCCTAGAACTTACTATGCAGACCAGACTGTCCTTAAACTCCAAAAGAACTGTCTGCCTCTGTCTTCCAAGTACTGGGATTAAAGGGAAGCACCACCATACACGGCCTAATTTCTTTACGATGAAAACTTCCCAAATCTTTTTCTATAGCTTTTTGAAATATACAATGTATTATAGCTAGTCACAGTCACAAGCAACAAAGATGCTTTGTTATAGTCTGTACCTTGGTACCCAATGGTCAGCCTCTTCTCCTCCACATTTGAAACTTTCCATGCCGTATGGAAGTGTGCGTGTATGTGTGTGTGTGTGTGTGTGTGTGTGTGTGTGTGTGTGTGTGACAGAATGAGCTAGCTTAGCTCTGAAGCCAGACTAACTGGGAACAGCCATCAGCTCATTTAGCTATGGGCCCACTCCCAAGTCACCCCTGAAGAGAAGAATGCCTATTTCACAGAGCCATATGGCTATGAAAAAACCCACATGTTGACTGGTTGGCAGCAATGCCTGCTGGACTGCTAAGTGCCCAGGGAAGGAATAATACAAACAGCCATTGTTGTCTGCTTCTTCAAAGGATGCTACAGGACTCTGTTAATAGTTTAGAATGAACATCTAAACTAGATTGGACTAGAGGTGGCCGCATCCCCACAGATTATCTAGACCATGTCTCTTTTCCCTTTCTGCCAAGGTTGTCTCAGGAGATGCAGAAGTTGAGTAGACTGTCAAGATTAGGTTGAAAAGTCTGGTTTGATTCAGGTATCTATGGAATTCAAGGTAAATATGAATGCTCACAAAGGCAGCCTAGGATGAGGGTAGACTTCCAGATTAATGCAGTTCAGACACAGGTCCCCAAAACTGGACAAGCAAGATACAAGATGCTAATGCCTAATTATGCCAGCTGTTATAAGTGACAGCGACAAGCCAGGACTCCTCTCAGGATGAGACTCCCATGTTAAACGGCTCTGAGTGCAGATTATAGGAAACTCAGAGTTCTCCTAGCCCTCATTGCTTCAGTTTGTTTGAGAGCACACAAGCTGACTGTACACATAGAGGCTGCAAACACAGCTGTGAGTGCTTAGCAGCACAAAGGTAGCCTGTGTATGGCTGTCCCAGGTACATTACAGAGATATTGACAAATGATGATATGTCCATCACAAGCAAAGACATAACGCTAGCCATCACTAGGACTTCACCTTGTGTGTTGAGAGAAACAGCTAAAAACATAAGGGCGGGGCTTCAGTGTTCTGTCCTGGGTTCTTCAATATGATACCTCTTTCTTAAAAGGGGTTGGGTTTTGGTTTTCATTCCTCCCACTTGCCTGTGAGGCGGGAAATGTCTACCTGGCAGGTCAGTCCACTGGTACTTACTTGTGGGACCAGTTAACTTTCAAGTCATCCAGGTAATAACAGACAAAGGAGTACAGCCGGATGCCCTCAGCTGTGCTCTGGATCTTCAGGTCCGTGGCAGACAAAGCTGAAGAAGAAAGCAACACAGTTAATGCATCTGCCTGTCTCTCCTGGAAGGGGTGTACTCAAGCATTTGCTGTGGCAAGGAAATGCTAGCTTACCTATCTTCCTGCATACTTCAGTCATCAAGTCTTGGAAGGCTGTAGATAGAGAGGCATAGCCAAAACTTTAGCATAAGCATATTCCATATAAGGTCAAATTTCAAGCTGTTAGTTCTGAAACAGTCCCTGTCTAGTGAAAGCCATTTGACAGAAGGTAAATTTGGTGACCCACTGATAGTGGTTTTTTTTTTGTTTGTTTGTTTGTTTGTTTTTTAGTAAAATAACTCAGTTTTATAAGGCTTTAAAAAGACTTTTGCTTGTTTTGATCTATGCTTCCTTGACTGGTTTGTAACTAAGCCTGTATGGACATTCTAGGAAAGGCCACTATGGCCTTTCCAGAAAGCCTGCTAGCTTTGGAATAAATGCTTCCTTCTTAAGTTCCAGAAAACCTTAATTTAAATTACATGAGTTTTCTTATCTGTGTCTTCAATTCATAATGAATAAATTGTCTCTGTTAACTGTAGTTCCACCTCTACTGAGAACTAGAAGGCAAACACTTGTCTCTGTGGTTGATTGCAACCCTGCTGTATTGAGGGAAAAACTGGATATTTGGGGGTGGGGGGTTATAAGTAGCTTTGTGTTATCATGTTATATTTGCCCTTAGTAAAAGTCTCTGAAAAATGGGAATGGCTGCTTTGATGTGATAATAATTGCAAGATCTCAGATTTCATACATGAATCTTTGTTACCACACTTACAATGGGCTGTTTTATTGGCATTCTTCTAAGAAGGTTTTGATCCGAGAACATTTTTGTAGAGTTGAAACAAAAATGATGATTTAAATTGAAAACAGACTTTTAGTGGCCTGCAGGCTATAAATTCTCGAAGGATCAAAAGTATATTTTTGATTTCTAGGAAGTCAAAAAGGAAAACTGTTTTTGAAAAAGAACAGTACTTTGCTCTGCTGGAATTTCAATTAAATTAAAATCAGTGGACACAAATCAGCATGTTGTCCATGACCAGCCGAGCCCCGGGTCATAACTCTGGTAGCTGTAGAATCCATGAGACAGACCACAGTAGTTGACAGATTCACCTTCATCCACAAGTTTCAATCTGCTCTTATCTTTTCCTCGGTCATCTTTCAGGATAACTTCATAAAATCCAGCATCTTTCTTGGAAAACTGAAGAGACAGTGAACATGAGAGTTTATCATAGCTCAGATGTGGTTGGTACAACTGTGTGTGTGTATGTGTGTCTCTATGTGCTTGTGTGTGCACATGTGTGTGAATGTTCATTGTGAATGTATGTGTATTGTGTGGCTATGTATGGATGCACATGCAACATGTGAGTGGAGGTGGAGATCAACCTTGGCATCACTCTTCAGGGGTTATCATCTTGTTTGTTTTTACCTTTGACTTTTATTACATGTGTGTGACTGTTCTGACAGCACATCTGTTTCTATACCACATACATGTAGTAACTGTGTACAGTGATACATGCTTCTAAAGAAAGCAGTCCCGAACTATTTTAGTTGAGAAAGATGGTTGTGGGTACTGGAAATCAAATCCAGGTCCCTGGAAGAGTAACTAGTGCTCTTAACACTGAGCCATCTCTCCATCCACAACCTTGTGTTTTGAGGTAGGGTCTCTTACCAGGGCCTGGAGCTCTCCAATGCAGCTACACTAGCTGACCACAAAGCTTCCAGGATTCACCTGTCTCTCTGTCTCCACCACTGGGATTCTAAGTGTGTTCATATAGCAGTTAGATGTAAGCCATTGTAACTCAGGATGTGGAGTGAATGCTGGATCTAGTTTCTGTTGAGCGAACCCTGATCCAGAGCCGGCAGCTCGCATGCCCATGGCCGCCTACCTACCTCTGTGATGAGCAGGGTACAAATGCCATCCTTAAAGTCATGTTTCTCATCCACGGAGATCTCCCGTTCATCTTTGTACCACACAATGTGAGTCTCTTTTTTAATATTTGCTACCTGTAAGAAGAGTCATGATTACCATCCTTGAAGAAATAAATGTCATTTTTATGAAGGTAAGCAGTTCTTATGCATCTGAGTATTAAAGAAAAACTACTGAATTTGGAGTCAGAGGACACAGGGTTGTAAAGAAATCGGTCTAAAATGATTTTAGTGGAGAAAGGGTTACAGCAAGGGAAACACCAGACAATAAGCTTAAATCAGTAGCATCTCTATTTCCAGTGGTAAAAATTGTCTTAACATCTGATTTCCATGAGAAACACCGAAATTCTGCATTGGGTGGTAGAACTGCTTTCTGCATGGATATACTGGAACAATTGGAATGGAACGGACACTATCTTATTGCCAGGCTCACTCCTAAAGGAACAGAGAGATTGGTAGTCAAGCCAGCTTGTGTAATGCTACATTGTTTCAAACCCAGCTTAAAACTGATGCCAAGAAAGAGTACTATGTGTCCATTCAATCAAGGCATATCAAAGAAGAGCTTTCCAACTTTAAAAAAAAAAAATCACTGTATCCATAGGTTTTTCTCTCAGATGTCTCTGTATGAAAGCACAATTATCCCCAAATCCAAAACAAAACAAAATCCACCATAAACCCCATGCATTTTGGGGAAGGGACTTTCAAACTGCCCTTTTGTTTATGCCCTTCTGGAGCTCAGGGGCGGCAGCAGGGGCCATCACCTTTCCTCAGGTGGTTTTACTGTCTCTTACCAAGCAAAGGGTCTACAACATTCATCAGAAAGGCTGTGTCTGCTGCTTGGGAAGTGGGAAGGTTGATCTTTGTTCCACATTCAGTTTTATCTTTCTTTCTCCTGAATCAAATATTAAAACGCACCCACTCTTACCTTGCATTTCAACAACACGTTACATTCACCAGTCACTTCCCAGCTCAAATACTCAGCGAAATGTGGGCCTGTGAAATTTTAATGACATAAGCCATCTTTTAACTAGTCGCAGACACAAGATCAAAGCTCATCCTTAAATCCTGAGGCAATTTATATTTGAAGTCAGATTTTCTTAAAGTTAGGGATTTGGTTTTAAAATGTCTTAATGCCTACATATTTAATATTTACTATTTTAAATTATTTTTCAGCAAACATGAAATGCTGCTCATTTAAATCTGCTACGGAAATAACTTTAGAATATTTTTTTAAAAAAACCAGTATCTATTTTTACCTTGTTTCCTGATCCATTCTTGTCGCTGGAATTCAGCTTCTTTCTGTAGCTTCTTATAAACTTGAAATTGAAAAACAAGGAAGTGTGAAACTGAGTTGAGCAGCACAACCCCACATGGCAGCTATGGTGCTAGCAACCCATTGACCTATTTTCATTATTATGATATCATAGATTGTGATGACACTAGTTGCTCTGATTTTTATAAAAAGATAGCCTTTGAAAACTATGTAACTTTGTGTGTGTGTGTGTATGTGTGTGTGTGTGTGAGTGTGTATGAGTATATGTTTATAAGTATGTATGTGTATTTATGTGTGTATATGTGTGTGAGTATGTGTGAGTGTATGTGTATGAGTGTGTATGTATGTGTGAGTGTACATGTGTGTATGTGTGTGTATGTATGTGAATGTGAGTGTATGTGTATAATATATGCATATGTGAATGTGTACATGAGAATGTGTGTGAATATATGTAAATGAGGGTATATGTGTGTATATGTGTTTATGTGTGTGTGAGTGTATGTGTGAATGTAAGAGTGTGTGAGTGTACATGTGTATATGTGTACGTGTGAGTATGAATGTGTGTGAGTATGTAGGTGAGTGTGTGAGTATATGTGTATAATATATGTGTATGTGTGGGGAGTAGATGTGAGTGCATGTGTGAATGTGAGTATGTGTCTGTGTGAGTGTCTATAATAAGTGTGAGAATATGTGTGTGAATTTGAGTATGTGTGTATGTGAGCGTCTGTGAGTGCATGTGTATGTGAATGTGAGTGTGTGTAAGTATGAGAGTATGAGTATGAGAGTGTATGTGTATATGAACTTGAGTGTATGAGTAGAGTATGTGTATGTATTTATGTGTGAGTGTGTGTGTCTGTGTATGTGAGTATGTGTGTGTATATGTAAGTTGAAAGTGGACATCGGATATCTTTACTAATTCTTCTCTATGTACCCCTCAAGACAGGGTCTCACTATATAGCTTGGTTGTGCTGAAACTTATGTGTAGATTGGGCTGTCCTTGAACTCAGAGATCCAACTGCCTCTACTTCCCAAGTGCTGGGATTAAAAATTTGCTCCACCACACCCAATGCTCTCCTTATTTTTTTAAGACTGGGTTTTAATACTGGAGAGATGGCTCAGTGATTAAGAGTATATATTGCTTTTACACAGGACCAGGGTTCAAGTCTCAGTACCCATACTGGGCAGTTGGCAACCATCTGTAATTCCAGCTCAAACACACTTCTGCAGATACTCACACAGAAACATATACTCATACTTAAGAATAAAAAACAAATCTCTCTCTCCTTTTTAAAGATAGGATTTTAAACTAGACCTAGAGCTCACTGATTTGGCTAGCCTGGCTGCCAGCAAGCTGCAGGGAGTCTTCAGTCTCTGTATTCCCAGTACTGGGATGAGTAAGTGCTGCAATGCTGATTATCCAAACTCAGGTCTTATTGTTTGTAGTGCCAACACTTTATTAACTAAACCATCTCCCAAACTGCAAGACTAAATAACTTTTCCAAGGTCATAAAGCTAAGAAATGGTAAAACCATACTGGCTATTACAAACATAGACATTTGGCAGTCTTTTTTCGAAGCCTGTAAAGTGCCACATTTTAAACCATAATGGTTTCTACAGACGATTATTACAGCTGACCTCTACAATCTAGTTACTACATATGATTGACAGGTTTGGCACACATACAGTACTTTCACATTTTTTTTCTCTCCAAAGTTTAATAGCCTAGAGTAACCACCACATGTTGTTAAGATAGTGTCATGGTTTATTACTGAGATATATATACAGTTCTGGCTGCCCTGAAACTTCCTAGGTTGAAGAGCTTGGCAGTACACACTTGTTTACGTATAAAACTGTTTAAGTCCAGCCATGCCTCAAAGTTGGGGAAGATTTTGGCGTTCCTTTAAAGCAATGTTCACTTCTAGGCAATGGAATACTACAGGAAGTGCTGATTGGATTTTTAATTTGATGCAGGAATCCAATAAACAGTTCCAGCCCAGCAGTCAAGGACCTGTCTTAAGCCGTGAGGTATTTGTACTGGCATGAGTCACCAGGTGTCCCACTGACTGTCCTTCAGACTTCTTACCATCTCCAATGAGAACAAGAGTAGAATGGCCAGTTGCTTTTCCATCTTGAATCTGGAATGTGTATGTCCCTTCATCCTCATCCTGTAGCTTCTCCATGAACATTTCAATGATGCCCGTGTTTCGGTCGATGTGCATCTTGTATTTCTTCATTGTGAAAAGACAAAGCCAGAGAAATCAGCAAGGAAAAGATCTTGCTTTAAAGACAATAACTCCAATGACATAAAAAAAAAAAAAACCTTAAAGAATCAGAATTTTAATATTTCTAGATGACTAAGCATGTTGTCCAAATATCTTGTTCAAAGAAAAATGAACATATTATGTAGGTAGATGCTTATACAGAAATTGATTATGAATAGTTTGAAATCTCAACAATATGGTTACTTAAACAAGACCTTCACAGCTGGCATGCCACTGTGGATGGGGGAATCTCAGAAGGCCTTATCTCTAAATGAGAGCTGCAGGCAGTTAGTGACTGCCCAGAGAGGGAGAACTAGTCTTTTCCTAGGATGTGCCCCTGGTAGGATCTCCCTAAAAACATATATTCAAGCCACATTATATATATATGAAATTCTTTAAAATTAAATTAAAATATCAAAAATAAATGTTTTTAACTAAAAACAACAAATGTGAACCCTACCGGCCCCTCGAAAATTTCCTTCTCATTAAATATGTAGTTGACTTTGGCATTGCCAGACAGCTTCTCAGCCTGCATCCAAAACCGGACCTGACCTTTCTCCAAAATTTCAACCGCCAACTCTGACTTAGTTGGGACAGCTAGGGAAAATAAAAATAGACATAGTAAGTCATTGAGTAACAACAATATTGATACAGACATTCTAACAAGTGAAAAAGATAGTACCAATAGCAATTGTAGACCCTTGTTCTACGTGACACATAGGCATATTATAGGGGGACCTCAGACTAAGGAACATCATTATAGGGGGCCTCAGACAAGGGGACAGGGGTCTTGAGTCTCATACATGGGATCTCACCCCTTTTGAAGCATAGTTATCTGAAGTGTCAAAACAAGAAAGATGAAGTTATCTATAGTGCGCTTCCAGTTAACCTCTGTAACTCTCTATTGCTGCTTTAGTCAAGGTTATTCAAGGGCAGTCACAAGGTAAAATGAGAGAAATTCTCCGATGACCCAGGATGGCCAGTGTATAGCTTCCAAATCTGCTAGTAAAAAATTATTTAACAGCCAAATATCAGGGATGCCTTTCTTTGTGTTCCCCCTATCTACTCCATAAAATTGTTTACAGATTTGTTCTGCTTCAAAATTGAAGAGACTCTTGGGTATTCTGTACTGAGGGGATGCATTTGGGGGGAAGAGCTAGGCTTTGAGGTTGAAACATGATCGTGAACAGGTGCTCCTCACCTGTCAACATGGACATTGTGCACCTCGCTTGGCTATCAGACAGTTAATTATGGTATAACAGGATACATTAATGATCAGAAAATGGAGGTCATGGAATACCTTAGTGATTAGTAAATGGAGGTAAGTTCTCTATCCCCTACTACGTTTACTGGTGAGAAAGCTGAATGCTAAGAAAGAATAGTGACCCCAGAGACACAGAGCTAAGTCTGTGATTATCCCTGCTATTCTGTGCTGTTCTTTGTACCAGTTCCGTTTCTATGCAGAAGGCCGTGGTTTTCCAGTGTGAATGAATGTCTGAGTGGAGCAGATAAAAGACAGTCCCCAAGACTAGAGGTTAACCCTTGCTACAAATAAGTCTTGAGAATAGAAAGCATCTTCCAGAGAAGTCTAGGGAGCCCATCATGGAGGTCCTAATGTGTGGTACTGTGACTCAGAGTAGCAATGCCAAGGAAGGGACTGGCCTTCTTGGGAGCCTTTGATGTTCCCTGTCTGTCCCCGAGTCACAAGAACATTGTCTAGAGGAACACAGATCGCCATGAATTGACACTGAGGGAATGAGCAAACATGACATGGCATGGATGTGGGAACAGCATGTGAGCCAGCCCCTTGGGCTTCACCAGCTACCTGCAACTGGTTTAATTATTGGCTCCACTGGCTCATGTTCTTAACCTCTAAACTCAAACCACCACAGTACTTTCTGGATCAGTGGATGTTTAAATGACACATTCCAACTAAATGCCCCAGGAAGGGCCTGGTGTATAATAAATGCTCTATAAATGTTGGCTCTTCATATTTTGGTATCTGCTTTTTCCTCCAGTTGCTTTGGCAATATTCTATAATTATAAAATATAATGTGTTGAAAACTAGGAGCACCTAGCAGTGTGTTTATGGTTATGGATATACACTTACGTGTGTATACACAACACATTGTCTGTGTAGGTAGGGTGATAGTAAATATCTACAAATGACGAGCCTTGATGCAGGATGTTGACAATATTGCATCTTCTATACTCAGACAAGCTGACTTGCCACACTGCAACTTAGCATTAGTAATGGCAGAGCAAGTCATATTATTTTCAGTTTCTACATCTATACTTTTTAATCTTTTCTTTTTTTTTTTTTTTAGATCCAAATCACCTTCTCTGACTATTTGTTCTAGCAAAACATATTATTTGTAGACTGAAGACATATGCTTACTGGTTTTCAAAATATTTTTGTAAATGGCTTTAGAGAAGAGAGTTTACTACGTTAAAGGATAAAGGAACGGGATTTTTAAATTTTACATTCAATGAGAAATGAGACAGGTAGAACCTTATAAATCTCAAGAAAACAACTTGATGTCTTCCTTAACCAGGAGGAAATGGGCGTGAACTGAGAAAATAGGCGGCAGCTCTCTGAAGGTTTCCTCATTGCAGTTGGTGAAAGAAAATACTGGAACTGTCCAATTTAAAAACGCTGTTTCAAGGGTCTCAGAAAAGCTTCTCTGGGTTGGGGTATGATAGTCACACTCAGAGATTAAAACATGTCCCTGGGCTTGCTCTGTGTGCCAGCCACGATGTCACATCTGGTGCAACAAGGAAGCCTAGAGTTTGCTCTCACCCTCTCTCCAAGCACCGATGATTAAATCCTTAGGTGTATGCAAGATAAAACATCTCAGCGTAGATGCCAACAATATGCGTTGGCTACGAAGCCCTTAATTATACTGTCTCCACGTCCACGTGATCCTCAACCCAAGGAGGCCCAGGCAATGTGAACTTAACAGTGACACCCTGCCTTGACTTCTCTCGACACCACCTTTTAACCTAAATATAAATGTTGTTGGGGAGGCTGTTGCCTGGATACGTAAGCAGTGTTTACTAACTAGATTAGTGCTTCTTTCCACTTTGATCAGGCTTGAGTGGAGGATGTAAACATGTACCTTAGAAACAGCTTCTGACTGGGGCCTAAGAACTGTCACGATTGCCAAGCCTAGAAAAAGAAACCGAAGCCCAGGGAAATGGAAATGGTTCATGCAAGGTCACAGAGCCAGAATGTCTAGGGAGGCCTCCACCTTCCCCCTAGCTTTCAGAATTAACTGTATCATCCACAATAAAACTCTCCAGCTTTATGGTGACTAAGCACACAGAGGATGTTAATGCCGTGGGCTGGGACCTCCCAAAACTCCACAATCATAAGAAATATAAGCAAGCATTGAGGAATCTTTTAGATTCTTAATTTAAAAGAGGGAGAACATTCACCACTCTTTAATCTGCTTTCTCAAACATGGCAGTGTGTTTCTCTGGCCAGTGGGTAAGGGATCCTTTCAGTGGGTAGTGGAACCTTCGAGGTGTTATTTCAAGTGTTCTTTCCTTTAGGTGTCAGCTGTAGAGTTTAATCTTTTATTTGGAAGGTGCTTTGTCTAAGGGTGTGTAAAGAGCTCAGAAGGCTCCTCTTCAGAATGAGGCCCTTTACCCTATTTCCCAAGAGTTTAGATTGGCTTTTTTCAGAGCTTTGAGTCTCCTATCATGTGCCAACATTACGAATTGGCCTAAAACATATAAATGGGTATGTTTAGAACATATGAGTGTGATCCCAAAACACATGAGTTAAGAACTGAAAAACATATTTACTCATATTACATCTTTAGATCCTCACACTGCCATGCAGAATGAAGCGTGGGGTGGGTTTTCTTTCCACCCCCTTCCCTTTCTCTTTCCTCCTGGTCCCCTTCTCGTTTTCTTGTTTGTTCTCTCTTTTTAAACAGAGCTCCTGGTAGCCCAGGCTGGCTTCTAACTTCCTATTTTGCGGTATAACCCAGGATGACCTTGAACTTGTGATATCAAGCTCTGTGATAACAAGTATGTGCTATCACATCTGGTTTTATGTCATGATGGGGATCAAATCCAGGGATCTGTGCTTGTCAGAAAAGCACACACAGCCCCATGGAGTACTTTTCTATGTTAGTATCTTGGCACTTCTGGGGGAAAATGGCAAAGAAAAGTGTCATTTCTAGAAAGTGTTTGTGTGGCTGCTGGCTTGTGATGTATTTCCTAACGCCTCTCCACATTTCTCTTTTTCTTTCCTCTCTCCCTCTTTATTCCCTCTTTTCTTTCCTGTGTCAGGTTTCATCATATAGCCCAGACCAGACCATGAATTCAGGACTCCCCTGCCTCTATCCCAGATCTTTAAAAAAAAAAAAAACAAACCCCAGACCAGACCATGAATTCAGGACTCCCCTGCCTCTATCCCAGCTCTTTAAAAAAAACAAAAAACAAAACAAAAAAAAAAAAACTAGGGATCTTGCGTTTGTTTGTTTTGGCCTTGAACTTGACCCTGTAGCCCAGGCAGGCTTTGAGCTTGCCTTTTTCCTGTCTCTGCTAAGTAACTAAGATTACAGCACTGTGCCATCAGTGAAGGCTTTAAGCTTTTTCTTAATCCCATTTGAGCTGTCATTTGTTCTACTGTAGAAGTGGAACTCTGGCGAAACCACTGAAATCTGCAAGTGTTCCAGGGTACTTACTTGGGAACTTGTGCTCCTGGCTGAGGGCGAGCAGACGTTTCATTTCTGTATAGAAAAATGGAAGACAAACCTTTACCTACTAAAGCAAACACCACTTGATAACAATTGGGAAATGAAAGCAACTTCAGACAGGGAGAAACGATTTAAACTCACCTTCCTCATCTATCAGGTAGCTTGACGCTATCCCATCAGTGTCTGTCACATCACAAGAGTAGGTGCCCAAGTCATCTGTCCCCAGGTCTTTAAAGGTCATTTTTGTCCTTCAAAACAAAATATGTTTCCTAGAAATGAGACTTTGCATGGTCTGTGCCCCTGTCACTCTCATTTCTGACCCCCAATACATGACAGTCCTGTCAGGTAGACACTTGTCATGTTACTGCCTACCCCTACCCCACTGAGCTAAAGTTCTCTAGCTCTGGGTGTCTTGGGTTTAACATCCTTTCCACTAGGAAGACTTTTTTGATTTCTTGTAGGATGATGAGGACGCAGGTATGAATGTCCCATCTCCAAGCTCTGCTGCATATATAATATAATACACATGCTACAAAGAGACGGTCTCCTGATTTGCCCTTTCTGAGGAGCCTAAGGTAGAACATTTAGCCGGTGATCTGGGTGTTTCTACGCCAATCCTATACTTCTCTTGTCAGACTGATGGTAAACTGGGGTCATGCTCCTATATAATAATGCCTGTGCCTTCAGAGACAGGCTTCTCCTTTGCTCTCTATTGCTTCTCTGGCACCCAACACATCGTCTGGAACACACAAGTTAATTAATGAACAGATCAATATTCTAGTTCGCCATGCTTCCTCGTTTTCTCAAGCTCCATTACAAGCCATGTTACCATCTAAGATCAACTGAACATTTTAATGTTACCAGAAGAGAAGTTTATAGTTTGATTGTTTTTCTTTAACCAAAGGTGTTCTACTTCAAGAACTATGCATTTGAAGGATTATTTTTTTTCTTTTTTTTTTTTTTTGCTTTTTTTATTAGGTATTCTCTTTATTTACATGTAAATTTCTCCTTTTCCAGTTTCCCCTCCAAAAAAAACAAACAAACAAACAAACAAAAACAACAAGAACAAACCCCTGTTGCCTCCCCCCTCCCCGTGCCTGCCACCCTACCCTCTCCCACTTATTGGCCCTGGCTTGAAGGATTATTTTAAGGCTTATACTGGTTGTGGATTTTTATAATACCAGATGTAGACTAGTAATGACGTCATCTTCTTATGGCCCGGAGGTTAAGTAGGAGCAGGAGCTTATCTTATGTTCTTACAGTAAAAAGGTAATGTGTTACTGGGATAGAGCTATTCCTTACTTATTGCCTTTGTTTTCGACATCTAATCGTGGAGAGTCTTCAGTAGGCACATAATCTTTGGACCAGACAAATTCCGACTTGGGAGTCATCTGATCACATTCAAAGTTCAAAGAAATGACTCCATCATCATCCACATTCACAACAACCTCTTTGGTACCTAGAAGATCATAAAGAAGGCAGTTAGGACTTGTGATAAAACCAGACAGCGAAGAAATCTTATGTTCAGATGCCTTCCTTTAGCCTTAGAGCAAGGCTGGACTGGGCCAGGGATTTTCTGCGGTTCAGCTTCCATCCTATGACATGGGATTAGATGAATCTGTCATATTTCTTGTGACAGATTCAGAAGCAGCACCAGAGCCAGCTCACTCTGCCTGGAACTGAGGAAAAATTGATTGAAATGGTACCACAGTTGGGAATGGACTTGATTGTCATTGTGGACAAAGAAGTCTTGGGCAAGGGGAAAGTGGATTCATGACCTTTGCTTCAATAAATCCTGTATCTACTAGGTTACCAGAAAAGAATAGAAAGATATTATTAAACTAACAAGAAATTTCCAGGAGAAACTAGAAAGAATAAGCACGACCTACGTTTTCTTAAATAAAGTCCTAAGTCATTTTCAAAGGAAGAATATACGGGAACTTTCTCTACTCACCCCATTACCTTATCAATTTGAAGATGTCTCTCTAGATTAGAAATGATAACTAGAGAAGATTATTATTGAGCCATATGAAAATTTAAATGGAGATAAATTTCAAGAGATCCAATGTGTTTCAAGAAGATTGATTTCTGAGTTTTAAAAGAAAATAATTTAGAGTTATTTTATTTGGGGGGTTATAATAAATTATACTGGCTTCCAATATAACAATGTAAAGTTTGTACAACAGCACATCTATTGCCAGATCTGGTTTGAAAGAAACAAAAATTTGCTCAATACATGCAAATTCAATCATCAGCCTAAACTCTGTTTCAGTATATTAGGGGAATTAGATTTAGTCTCTGAGAGATATAGTTTTATTCTTTTTCAAAGTGTTAGTTTCCTATAGATGTTTCCCAGAAAAATGTTATTTTGTCTCTAGATAGTACCATTAAAGTCCATCATTGTTTTTGTCCAGTATAACCATCAGTGGGGTTGGAGGAGAGCCAAACTCTTGTTAGGGGATGTTTGAGAGGAAACTAAGCCCAAACAATGAGAATCTTGGATCCTGATTGTGATAGTTGATATACTTTGTGTTCTTCCCAACAACAATGCAAGCTTTCACTTCTGTATCTATGTATACATCCAAACAGTGATTATTAACACACATAAAGAGGAGAGAGACAAGAGTGGAAACAGTGCTAGGTCTCACAGACTTTCTCAGTTTTAGTTTTCACAAATGGTTATCATCATATTTGACTCATTGGTAATCTAAAATAACAATCAATTAAATGTCTAATTGTTTTTTAAGTGAAGCATCTGCCACATGTAAAGTTGTAGGCCCTGTCTTTTGTTGTTGTTGTTGTTGTTATTGTTCTTGACAGCATATGACTAATCCAAACACCCCATTGTTATAAAGTACTGAAGCAATGTGCTTATTGGAATTTAGATAAAGGCCAGTGCTGAAAAATGTTTGGGCCCAGCTAGTATTACAATGCAGGGTTTGCAAGAGTCACTGTGAGAATATAAATTCAGCATATTTGCATATCTGTATTTCTATGAGGAGGACATAAGTGATGGCCTCCTTATATGGGTATTAACTGAATCTTTTTCACTTTTTGTATAGTGTTGACTTTGGAAGCTTGACCAGTTATTCATATCAACAATTATCTTATCTATAATCCTTTCCAAGAGAAAATGAATCACCATTTGCTGTTTATTATAGTAAAGACATAACTTAAGTTTATAAAAGATATTTGTTCTAAAATCTTAATTTCCCCCCACTAAAGCTAAATATGAGACTTCAATGCAAGGAAGTCACAGAACTGAAAGCATATGGGTAGGTCCATTGGCTCCACCTCTCTCTCAGTTCAGTAGATACCTTTGTACTGTAAAGCCTCACCCACATGGAGCCTGGCTCCAAACCAACAAATAAAAGAACACAGTTCTCTAAGCGCCAGGGCTCATATGCCAAAGTCCACTTTAGGGATCTGCCCACTGGGAATTCCAGACTGTCACACCAAATCTATTTATACTTCACTAGTGGCGGATGCTGACAAATCTAACTGGCTACTTCCTTAGTAGATTAAGCTTAATAAATAGAGATGAGCCTACTACTGGTAAACAGGTTAAGAACAGAAAACAACTATAAAGGAGATAGAAAAAAACCAAATACCTTCTGTCCAGTAAAGGTATCACTACATTGCAATCCTGTGCTACAAATAATGTTTGTAATAATGGCTCTGAGCCATATACATAAAGAAAATAATAAGGTTCAGTACATTACATCAAAAAGTATTTATTGAAACATATAATCTTTTCAAACAACTTCATAGAGCCTTAAAATGAAAATTAACTGATAGTTTGGCAGTGAGTTCTCAGATAAATAGAACAGTTAAATACTTAAAACAGAACTTTATTTGCGTATTCACATTTTGATAAACAGGCAAATGAAATCAAAGCACTGTGCTAATGGCAGTAGCTTTTCTATATCATTTTACACTTAAAAGCCAAAACAAGATCTGAGTCTGTGGTTCTGGTGTCAAAAGAAAGGACTTCCTGCAAACAGTCTCATCTAGGTGAAAGGTCAACTCACTTTCCTTAACACTGGCTTGGAAAAGGGAGCCACAGTCTGCAAGACTCAGGATTTTTCAGGAACTACCCCTGAATCTGTTTAAGAACATGAGAATTCACTTCCTATACCAGGAGATTTGAGTATACAAAAAAAAGAGAGAGAGAGAGAGAGATTATTTTGGCCTGACAAGGTATTAAAACTTGTCCTGGGACTATAGAGACAGCTGAGCTACTATGAGTGTATGTTCTAGTTCTATAGAGGATCTCAGTTTGGTTCCTAACACCCACAAAACACAGCTTACAACTGACTGTAGCTTTAGGTCCAAGAGATCCAACACCTTCTCTAGACCTCACAGACACCTGCACTTGTGTACATATAACACAATCCTTCCTCTCTCCCTCCTCCCTCTGTCCTTCTCTTTCTCTCCCCTCAGCATGCATACACACAAATGCAACACACAATTAAAAATAATTTTTTAAATAAGTCTTTAAGAAAAAGAAAAATTGTCCCTAGTCAGCTCTTCAACCTCAAATATCCTCAAATACTGAGGATAAAAATCCTTAATGTAGCCTTCCTGTTTCTGTCTGTACCCGGAGCTCATCCTGTACCACAGTGCTCTATACCCAAATACCTCCAGGAGAGAGCTGGTCTCCCAGGAGTGCCAACACACCTGTGAGCACAGGTAAGACCAAAACTTCTGTTTAAATTCCTGGCCCAAAAGTGACACACTCAGAGCCATCAGGACACAGGAACCAAGCTGGGGACAGAGCTCATCTGGTTTTCATCTGCACCCCAGAGCTGGCCCTGTGCCTCAGCTTTCCAAACCCAAATTCCTCCCAGAGAGAATTGGTCTCCCAGGAGTACTGACACACAGGCTTGCAGGAGGGACAAGCCACAGTGAGAAACAGCAAGACCAGCTAACACTAGACATAATCAGATGGTGAGAGGCAAGGGCAAAAACATAAGCAACAGAAATTGAGGCTACTTGGCATCATCAGAACCCAGTTTTCCTACCACAGCGAGCCCTGGATACCCCACACACCAGAGAAGCAAGACTCTGATTTAAAATCACATCTCATGATGATGATAGAGGACTTTAAGAAGGACGTAAATGACTCCCTTAAAGAAATACAGGAGAACGCAGGTAAACAGTAGAAGCCCTTAATGAGGAAACACAAAAATCCCTTAAAGATTACAGGAAAACACAAACAAATAGGTGAAGGAACTAAGAAAACCCTCTAGGATCTAAAAATGGAAATAGAAACAATAAAGAAATCACAAAGGCAGACAACCCTGGACTTAGAAAACCTAGGAAAGAGATCAAGAGTCATAGGTGCAGGTATCACCAACAGAATACCAGAGATAGAAGAGAGAATCTTAGGTGCAGAAGATACCATAGAAAACATTGACACAACAGTCAAAGAAAACACAAAATGCAAAAAGCTCCTAACTCAAATCATCCGGGAAATTCAGTATGCAATGAGAAGACCAAATCTAAGGATAATAGGTATAGAAGAGAGTGAAGATTCCCAACATAAAGGGCCAGTAAATATCTTCAAGAAAATTATAGAAGAAAACTTCCCTAACCTAAAGGAAGAGATGCCCAGAAACATACAAGAAGCCTACAGAACTCCAAACAGATTGGACCAGAAAAGAAATTCCTCCTGTCACATAATAATCAAAACACCAAATGCACAAAACAAAGAAAGAGTATTAAAAGCAGTAAGGGAAAAAGGTCGAGTAACATATGAAAGCAGACCTATCAGAATTACACCAGACTTCTCACCAGACTATGAAAGCTAGAAGATCTGAGCAGATGTTATACTGACCCTAAGAGAACATAAATGTCCGCCCAGGCTACTATACCCAGCAAAACTCTCAATTACTGTACAGGGAGAAGCCAAGATATTCCATGACACAATATCTATCCACAAATCCAGCCCTACAAAGGATAACAGATGGAAAACACCAACACAAGGAGGGAACCTACACCCTAGAAAAAGCAAGAAAATAATCTCCTTTCAACAAACCCAAAAAAAGATAGCCACACAAACATTAAAAAAACATCAAAAATAAAAGGAACAATCATTATTCCTTAATATCTCTTAAATCAATGGACTCAATTCCCCAATAAAAAGATATAGACCAACAGACTGGATACGTAAACAGGACCCAGCATTTTGTTGCATACAGGAAACGCACTTCAGTGTCAAAGACAGACACTACCCCAGAGTAAAGGACTGGAAAACAATTTTCCAAGCAAATGGTCCCCAAGAAACAAGCTGGAGTAGCCATTCTAATATCGAATAAAATCAACTTTCAACAAAAAGTATAAGGAAAGACACTTCATACTCATCAAAGGAAAAAATCTATCAAGAAAAACTCTAAATTCTGAACATCTGTGCTCCAAATGCAAGGGTACCCACATTCATAAAAGAAACTCTACCAAAGCTCAAAGCACACATTGCACCTCATACAATAATAGTGGAAGACTTCAACACCCCACTCTCAGCAATGGACAGATCATGGAAACAGAAACTAAACAGAGACACAGTGAAACTAACAGAAGTTATGAAACAGATGGATTTAACAGATATCTATAGAACATTTCATACTAAAACAAAAGAACATACCTTCTTCTCAGCACCTCATAGTCCTTTCTTCAAAATTGACCATATAATTGGTCACAAAACAGGCCTCAACAGATATAAGAAGATTGAAATAATCCCATGCATCCTATCAGATCAGCAAGGACTAAGGCAGGTCTTCAATAACAACAAAAACAACAGAAAGCCCACATACACATGGAAGCTGAACAATGCTCAATGATAACTTGCTCAAGGAAGAAGTAAAGAAAGAAATGAAAGACTTTAGAATTTAATGAAAATGAAGGCACAACATACTCAAACTTATGGGACACAATGAAAGCATTACTAAGAGGAAAACTCATAGCTCTGAGTGCCTCCAAAAAGAAACTGGAGAGAGCATACTCCAGCAATTTGACAGCATATCTGAAAGCTCTGGAACAAAAATAACAAATTCACCCAAGAGGAGGAGATGGCAGGAAATAATCAAACTCAGGGTTGAAATCAACCAAGTAGAAACAAAAAGAACTATACAAAGAATCAACCAAACCAGGAGCTGGTTCTTTGAGAAAATCAACAAGATAGATAAACCCTTAGCCAGACTAACCAGAGGGCACAGAGATGGTATCCAAATTAACAAAATCAGAAATTAAAAGGGAGATATAACAACAGAAACTGAAGAAATTCAAAAAATCATCAGATCCTACTACAAAAGCCTATATACAAAAAGAACTGGAAAATCTGGATGAAACGAACAATTTTCTAGACAGATACCAAATACCAAAGTTAAATCAGGATCAGATAAACCATCTAAACAGTCCCATAGCCCCTAAAGAAGTAGAAGCAGTCATTAAAAGTCTTCAAAAAAAAAAAAAAAAAAAAGCGCAGGACCAGATAGTTTTAGAGCAGGATTTTATCAGATCTTCAAAGAAGACCTAATACCAATACTCTTCAAACTATTCCACAAAATAGAAACAGAAGGAACACTACCCATTTCATTCTATGAAGCCATAGTTACATTGCATATTCTCCCTTGGAGATGGAACTGTTCCTATCTAATCAGGAACCTGTCACAATTTCCTTTCATAGAGGACTTCATAAGAGATTTTTTTTCTACGTTTATCATGTTTAATGTTCCAAATAGATTTTAAAAACTGGTTGAGTACATATTACTTTTAGTTTGAGAATATTTCATGTATATTTAAGAGGCATTTAACTATTATAATTATTTTGATGACTTTAAAAAAATCCTTAATGTAGACACAGGAAATGTGACCTCACAGATGGTATTGCAATGGGCCCCCCAGACATTGGGAACTCTCAGTATAAGAATGGGCTAAGAAATGATCAGAGATAACATAAACTACTTAAAAATGAACAGATCCTTTCCCATTTTTCTTTTTCTTCAAAAAAAAAAAGTAGATAGATGAGCAATTTCAAAGATTAAATCTCAGTGAGCTGTTTACTTTCCTGACCATCTCCATAACGAGATATAATTTTAAAGTCTTTTACATGAGCAGTATTCCAAATTTTATTTTCCTGCTCCATGTATATATGTGCACAAGTATGACATATGCATGGTTTTTAAATCTTCAACGAGGAGCAGATAACTCAAACAATAGTGAGCAACTGTCACCAGTGGCTCAAATCCCTGAGCTATATTTATCACACTCGACTGGCCTACCATCTTGGCGCTGACCCTGTGGCCTCCACTGGACCCAGCTTTCCCAACTTATCCTTCACAGCCACACAAATGACAAGATGCCTAGGATGAAAGGTACATTCTGATGCTGCAAGAGTCGTGCTGCTCAAGACATGGTAGCTGTTACTATGCAGCTGTGAGATGTCTCCATAGGCTCATGTGGTGATGCCTGGTTATGACAGTGTTGGTTGTGGTGATTCCTGTGGTCCTACTTTGGGAAGCCCAGAGCTCTTAGGAAGTAGGGCCTATGCTGAGGATGTAAGTCACTGAAGATGGTCTCCAGTCCCTTTCTTACTCTCTGCTTCCTGTCTGCTATGACATTGGCTGCTCTCTCATGTCTTCTTGCATAGAGGACTAAAACCTCTCAGACCATGAGATAAATGAATCTTTCTTCCTTTGAAGTTTATGTCAGATAGTTGACACCACTGAGAACTGTATGCTGGGGTCAAAGGGACAGTTAGGAAGCAGGTATGAGAGCAGTTTTTTGAATTAGCCAGTGTTGCTTATCTTGTAGAGCCAGCCAGGCTCCTGCCTCAGAATCCCTTATGTGTCCACCATGAGGCTGCTTGCCCACATTTGCCTTCTGAGGGCATTACCAGGTGCTGGGTCAACCAAGTTTCAGGCACTTGGCTGTTAACTGAATCCCAGCTCATTTTACTTTGGGAGAATGTATTCTCCGAACCTGCTCTGCTGCTTGTGCCCAGCTCCTAACTGAGGCCCTGCTTGGTGTCTGGGTTCTCCTCCCACCTACTGCTCTGTTTCTCTGACTACAAGCTGCAGAGCCAGCCTGTTAACCTTCAGATCACCTGCCAGGCCAGCTCTCTCTTCTCTGCTATCTGATCTGTCTCACTTGCCCTCCACCTCCATTGCTGCCGTGATACAATCAACCACAGATACTGTTTAAAAGTATCAAGCATCAAGAAAAAAAGTGTCTTTTTAGGCACCATCAAATTTACACTGAATAGTTCTAACCTCTTCTGTCTGAGGGTGTTTTAGCTAACAGCTGTCTTGGGAAATCACCACAGGCATGCTTGATCTGTTGTCTGGCTTCTCATTATCAACACAATTGGACTTTGTAACAGGGCTGGGCAATATTTCCTTGGAGCCTCTTTGACTTCAAAGGGAGGCCAGTGATCCTACTGACTCCAGTGGATTAAGTGAACTTTCAACTGAAATCCAATTACATCTGAAGTATCTTGTTAAGTGTGTTTTTGGTGTGCTGTTACTTGATAAGCTTTATTTTCTACCTGAGAATTTAATAATGTATCACAAATGAAGGTGTTCTCAAATAAAGGCAAAGGATTTCAATGATCTAAAGAGAAGCCAGAGTATTTTCTTGCTAAGGTTGCAAGTTTCACACCCAAAGTCTTGAAATTGCCAACATTTTTCTCCTGTTCCTTCTATTCATTCTAACATAAAGTAGGCAAGATAATACACTTATTACTTTGTTACTTAGAAAAGTAGTAAATATAGTTAATTTTAGTCTACATTTAAGTTTTGATAGCCAGCAACTTACAAAACCCTGAATCCTAGTTCCCAGCCTATTTGGCTTTGCAGGTTTGGACGAATGTTAGCTCTCACCATACCAAGTTGTAAACTCTGTTGATCACACATATTATAACATAATGAGCAATACACTACTCCCAGGGCACATACAGGATCTGCCATGTAGTATCATGTTGCAAGAAATTCATGTTGCAAGAGTAAATAAACATGCCTGCTGACTAGAAACCAATTCCAAATGTCACAGGAAAGCGTTTTAATTTTGTGTGCCTGAGGATTCTTTCCTAAGCTGTGAGTAGCTAAGTGTATTCATGTCTGCAGCTGTTGACTAGAGTTATATTCCAAGAATGGAATGGCCATAGATGTGACTTTTGGTGCCTTTTCCAAATCAGTAACAGGGAACTTGCATTCAGGAGGTCCACAGCCAATCCCCAATGATAGTTGTGCTAACACCACATCTGGCTGGCAGTCATGCTAACACCACATCTGGCTGGCAATCTGCCATTTTGAAGGTACTGACTTAGAAAAAGGGACAATTTAAGTTTCCTTCAATCCAGTTGTGGGAAGCTCTGCTCTAGATGGAGAACTCCCTTATATGGTAACCCAAATGTTCTCCAAGGGGTAGGTATTGCATATGAACTCATATAAGTATCTATTTGGGTCCACTGATATTCACACAGTTGACAACTGAGGGGTCTGACCCCAAGATATATGTATGTGTATACACTTATAAATGTCCCGGGTGTCTTTGTGTGCCTGTTCATAGCATTTTTCATCTTTCTTTGGAATTTTGCAAAGGTGAAGTGTAGGATTATCTGCCTTGTTCTGTAAAGATCACTTTTGTCAGGTGTAAGAGGAGACAAAAACAGTCATGGAGAAAGTAGGAAGCAGTGGGCAGACTTGGAGAGTATGCTGTTGATACTCTTCAAGTCATAGGAGTTTCAAGGAGTAGAAATTTACATTTTTCTCACCAGGAAAATAAATGTGACTTTCTCTATTTGCCCTGTGCTTGTTTCATCTCTGAAAACAGGCACACAAAAGCAAAAGTCCTTTATGCTAGAATGTTTTTTTAAAAGTAAATGGATAATAATTTTTACCCCTTACTGTTACAGGTGCTTTCTTTTATGAAATTTCAGTGAACAGAAATAAAATGTTTAAAACAGAACAAATTGAAGAGGAAAGGAATCATCATTATCGTGTTGTTGGATAATGGAACACACTGAAAAAAATCAAAAGAAGATTAATATTTTAAGGTATGAGAGCATAATGTGGAATTCAAATTTTATAGTGAGCAGAATATATATTATTATTTATATAATATGCAGAATACATAATATTATATAATGCATTTATGTGATGCACTGAAAAGGCTTTGTTGGAGCACAGCCACACTTGCTCAGGTACTTGTCTGTGGTCGCCTTCATGCCCTGGCAGGCCAAGGAGCTGTAACAAGAACCATGTGGCTGTAAAGCTGAAAATACTACCTTGCCCTTGACAGAAAGTATACTGACCTCTGGTTTAACTTCAGAGCTGAATTTCTATACATACTAATCTGTATAAGGGTTGTGTCCACTCCCTGGGATATTCCAGATCCCTCTGTGATTGTAAAGTATCAGGGCTAATGGCTAGGTTAAAACAGGAGCAGCCTGGTGTGGGTACACCCTTAAGTTGGTTCAGAATATGAAGCAATTAGGTATTAGCCACAGTACCCCCTAGACCACTTCAAACCTGGTTAATCCCAGATCTGAGATCCTGTGAAGGAATACATGACTTTCCCATGCTAAGAGTCTATTTATTGACTACTTAGACAGCACCTACAGAGAATGAAGAAAGGTAGGCTAAATGCGACCTCAGTATCTTACTTACACAGGTAACATCTTTTCTCCCCTTTGGTATTTGGTAAACCCTGGCTCTTGTGCACAATAGTTAAATGTTCTGTTGCTGAGTGGTACCCCAAGCCAGAGATGAATATTAATGAAAAAGTAAGGACCCACCTGGACGTGTTTCAGCCACAACAGGTCCAGCAAGGTCGGAAGGCTTTCCAACACCTGCCTGGTTGATGGCACGCACACGGAACACATAGCTGACACCCTCTTTGAGGCCTTGCACCTGGAATAAGCAAGTTTAGAAATAATAAGCTTCTTATGTCACATATGCATGTGTGTTCTTTTTCTGTAGGTACCTTTAATCACACAACCCCAAGGAAACTGGGTTTGTGCTCTAGAGCTGACTCTGTGCCAGCCTGGTGGCTTTGACTTTGGTATTTTCTCTGTGGACCAGCTGTCATTGAATAAGTTGCTCAAGTCCCTTCCAAGCCTGTCATTGTCACAGTCTCTCTCTTTCAGATAATTTAAGCACCTCCAACATCAGAAACATGTTATATGTTTCTGAAATACACACACACTTTGAGTGACTTAGCCGTTTTACTCTGTCGAAAGGTAAAATACAAAGTATTCAAAAAGCATCTATGTAACACACCTCTTGGTGATTCCCTTGGTAAGAAGGCATTTTGTACTTATTCAAAAGTATATTGCAGGTGCTAGAGAAATGGCTCAGCACTGTCTGCTCTTCCAAAGGACCCCAATTCAATTCCAACCACCACATAGCAGCTCTCAACTGTCTGTAATTTTAGTTCTAGGGGATCTGACATTCTTCTGGCCTCCATGGGCACTAGGTACACACACACTACACCAACATACATGCAATCAAAACACTCATTCACATATAATAAAATAAAAATAAAATTTAAAATATATTCCAGCACTAAAACATAAACACCATCCTTGTATATTTATTGCCTGTTTCTCACTAAATAGACAGGATACTAATATAATTGTGAAATTATATTTACATGTAATTTCTCCCCTAATACTGTGGTAAAGACTAATATTCAAAATCTGACTTAAACCACAGTGCTGGCGAACATTTGTGACTATGAATTTAGACTGTTCATACTTGGACTGCTAGGTTTTAAGTCTAACTATTGGATTATATTCTGATGACATCCAGCTATTATTATATAGTGATAGCTTTCACTGGAACTAATACATTGGCTGTTTTATTGTGTTTTGATTTGTCCTATGAAACAAACAGGTCTTGTATATAGAGATCAGGCTGGCCTGGAACTTACTACATTGTGATGGCTGACCTTGAACTGCTGATCTTCTCGTTTGTCTCTCAAGTGCTAGAATTACATGCTTGCCTCCACTCAGCTGAGCCAATGGGTTTTCAAAAATAAGTTCAAAATTGAAATAGGTTCAACCTGTAAATGAACTTGATCTAGGGCACAGGCTAACTCCATAGAGTTTAACATATTTCAAATTCTACATTGAGAAATAATGCTGTGAAAGAAACAGAAACATTTCCTCGTGATAGAAACAGACCAGTCACCAGGTGTGTGACACATCTGTGATGACACATATGGGGTGAGTGGCTGTGAGTTGGGTTTCTGTAACACACAAGGAAGAGATCCACATTCCAGAATCCAGTCCTGTTGTGACAGGAAGACATCTACACTCTCCCATCACCCCGGCTCAAGGAAAACATCACGACAAACTCGTAATCTATGCATACGTACTCACTCCTGGGCTTCTTTTCTTTCTCTATAATCTTTTTTTTAATTGGTTAATTTATTTATTTACATTTCAAATGTTATCTCCCTTCCTGGTTTCCCTTCCTCAAACCCCCATCCCATCCTCCCTCCCCTTTGCCTCTATGAGGGTGCTCCCCTACCCACCCACTCCCACCTCACTGCCCTAGCAACCCCTTACATTGAGGCATAAACCTTCACAGGACCAAGAACCTCCCTTCCCATTAATGCCAGACAAGGCCATCCTCTGCTACATATGTATCTGGAGCCATGGGTCCCTCCACGTGCACTCTTTGGTTGATGGTTTAGTCCCTGGGAGCTCTGGGGGGTCTGGTTGGTTGATACTGTTGGTCTTCCTATGGGGTTGTCCTTCCATCCACTCCTCATTTCACATGCTTGAATTACCAACACAGGTGTGAACCAATTGGTGTGAATGCCGTATGCAAATCTGAGTAGTTATGGTAAAGTCACACTATGCCATGGAATCCCACTTCTTGTTCTGCTACATCTTTAGAGTTTTCAGGTACTGTGTCTGTCCCAGGCAGGGGAACAGTGTTTTTTGGCTCACAAACCACAGCCCACACAAGTAACAGAGCATGTTGCTTACAAGCAACACCTGTGTGTGAGTTAGGCACAGGTTCAGTAAGCACATTCAGGGGATCTGGAGTAAGGGTGAGGTGAAGGTCAAGAGTCGAGGGAACCCACTCCAGTAAGCTCTGCATGTTCATGCAAGCACAGGCATGTCCTACTAAGCAAAGTAAGGCAGGACATGACCCCCAAAGAACCTTCAGTTACAAGTGTACCAGTGTGGACTCTGTAAGGACAGCACCATCCAGGAAAAAGCCACTGTCACAAACAATTAGAGGAAGAGAGTCACCTTAGAGACATGGATAACAATAAGCAGCAGAGAGGGGTAAGTCAGAGCAAAGGGGGAAAGAGGAGGGAGCTAGCAGATGTCTGTTAACTCCAGATTAAAGAATTCGGGTGAAAGGTCACCCAAGTTTCAAATATCAAAAAACATTAAAAATAAATAAAATAAATCCCCATCTCTAATTACTGCCAAGTGAATGGAATCTTACCAGGAGCCCAAAATATGAAACTGGGTCTGACTAAATTATCTTAGTGTTAGTAGTTTTCCTGCTTATCGAGAGAAAGCATGCTCTGAATTACAGGGCAGCCTCTCACCCTCAGGTACTTGTTTGCAATAGCTGCCTCATTAAGTCCTCGCCATTGGTCATCTTTGGCATTGGCTTCCTTCAGGTCCACAAAGTAACCCGTGACTGGAGTCCGGCCTGAGTAGACTGGAGGCTTCCACTGGAGAACCAGGGAGTTCTTCCTGACTTCACTGAGCTTCAGGCTGTGTGGTGGTCCTGAGTCAGGGAGAGAAAGCAGCAGAAGTCGAGACTCGCACTGAGTACGCACACAGTCACCCTTAGCATCTCTGAGCTGACCCCCAGCATGGACTTCAGTCTCCTGGAAGGAGACATATGGTAGGCACTGCAGTGTCCGTGGCTGCTACACGACAACTTATTGGGCACAGGCTGTTTTAGGGTGGACACAGCCCTCACTTATTTCAGTCACTCTGAGGGTAACTAGCACAGAGTCTACAGAAGCCTTGACAACCTTCTGAAGAAAAGACCCTATATGTGTGCTGTGCATATGTAGCTGCATTTTTCAAGTCTAAACTATGATGTCACCATGTGTATCTTTGTGTGGCCACTGGCTGCTATTCAAGCGCACATCTCTTTTTTCTCTCAAACAAACAACTTCTGTCTAACTAACCAATCAAAATCACTTGAAGTGACTCACAGTGACCCAACATCAACTGCAAACACTGACATCACCTTGCTATGCTCCAGCATTGCGCAACTGGTAGTTCAATATTTGCGTTCTTATTTACTTTGGTTTAGCAATTTCAAATATGTACCATTCTTGTTTTCTAATATCTTCTATGGAAATATATTTAAATATTAGGATCAAATAGTATGACCTGTTCTGCCCAGCAAAGGGCTCTGGTGACCGTGAACTTGGGTCATCCTTGCAGCCCGTGGGGCAGCCAGCCTTCTCTAGAGGTGGGACTAGGTGCTGTTCTATCACCTCAGGGAAGAGGAAGGCCACAGTTCAAGTCCTGACCCTGCCATTTACTTGTTCCCCTTGTGACTCTCCGTGTGTCATTTAACTTGGACCTCGGGTTAGCCACCTTCACAACGGAAGGAAGACAAAGTACTTATGCTGTGTTCTAGAACAGCTTCTGACGCCTGCTTGCCCAACATTCCTCACTAAGTCAAGGACCCACCAGGGTGGTTGACAGGGTGTTTCTTTACTGAGCCCACTCTGCAACTGTTTCACTGACATAGCTACTTTGTGGGTGCTAAGTCTGTAGCCAGTCACATTTAACTTTAAGAACGGCAAGAATTTGGAAACAGATCCACCTGGGTGACAGTGGCAGAAAGAACTTTCTAACACCTGGCTCACAGGCGGGTGTTTGCCTCTGCATATCTGCTGATGTGGAACAAAACTTGAACCTCTTGTTTCTTTTTACTAACATTTGGAAGAAGTAACATTTGTATTTGCTGGGTAGGGCAATGTGGTAGTTCTTCAGGAACACAGGGTTTTCAGGGTTTCAAACAAAGGAATTTGCAGAAGAATGGATGGAATGGGCAGGGTGGCTGCCCACACAGGTTGCCTTCATGTAATCTGAAGTGTTCATACCACTTATGATGCTAACATGACAGTTGTTAGATATGTTGATTATAAAACCAAGGAGTTCTGTGTGTTTGGGTCAGAAGTCAATAGCAAAATTAAATCATCTACCATGTGCCCATTACTAGTTGGGACCTCAATGATTTAATAAGTCTGTTAATATTCAACGTTTATATGTGTTTGGTTTTATGGCACCATATGAGGCATAAACATAGGTAAGTTCTTCTGCTTACTTCTTTCTTTTTTTCCTCTTGTGTCCAGCCGTCCCCATGACAACATCCAAAACAGACTATTGGCTAGTCAGATTCCATGACTGTTGAGGGAAGGGTGTGGTATGTGGACATACATATACTAGTGCTTAGTAGAGAGAAGGCAGGCTCATAGCCCATTCAGGCATGATAAGCCCATGTAGGTAACTTAGTGAAGAGCTAGGAAGAGGGAGGAGGGCAGATAACAGGGAGAAGCCACCATCTTTGCCTGATCTCTAGAGGACGATTTGAGTGTTGGTGGGTGTGTGCTTCAGAGCAGGGAAGAGCAGCATTGAAGGATGCGGTAAATTGTTCTGGAAGTAAATTTGCAATGCTCTTAATTGGTCTTTAAGAGACAAATTGAAAAGTTCCCAAGTGCTCACTTGGCTCAAAGTGTATATTTCTGTTAGTCCCCCAAACAAAGGCTGAGCAATGGTAGCTGTGGGTTTTAGTTGAAATGGGAATATGAGGAATTTATTTTCAAGTTTACATTGCTATCTACTATTTCATGTTATCTTAAAACATTTTAGGTAAGCATTGCAAGTGGATTCCTGTCTCTTAAGTGTCATCTAGATAGCACCTCAGGTCATTCCAACTTGCTGGAAGAAAGGCAGAGTCCTCAGCTTACCCGGAACAGCAATGGTCCATTCTTCACACTTGAAGCACTCACTGACCACGGAGGGCGCTCCCAGTCCTGCGATGTTCATTGCTGACACTTGAAACTGGTACACTGTGTTTTCCTTCAAGTTGCTAATCTATAACATGGACAACATTGCAAGCAATTGTCAACATTTTACCTATTTAATTTGATGTGACAAAGCATACTATGGTGATCTAGTGTTTAACATGTAAATTATTACTTCTTCTATTGGGTATATCCTAGGCTATAGCCTACAAGTCATGCCCTTTCCTAATCACATCCCTGCTGTAATCTAAAGAGCATCCACCTGTAACATTAGCTCCAGGGAATCTGATGCCCTCTTTTGGCCTCTCAGGATACCAGCATGCATATGCAGACAAGCAGGTATATACACATACACATAAATAAAAAATAAAATTCAAGAAACAGTGACTGTGCCAGACGTGGTGTTGTGCATCTTTCATCCCGGCACTTGGAGGCAGAGATAGGTGAGTCCCTGTGAGTCTGAGGCCCACCTGGGCTAGATAATAAGTTCCAAGTCCCCAGGGCTACAAAATGTAGCCAAAAACAACAATAAAACAACAAGACAAAACAGGAATAAACAAAAGACTCAAGTAATTCATAATATTAAACACACAAGTCAATAATAATCAGAAGCACATGACCTAGAAAGGGGGTAAATGGACTAAAACATTTTAAGGTTTTGTTTCTGAGATGAGAGCAAAACAAATAGAATGATGCCATATTTGAAACTTGTTCAGCTACCTGTAAAAACATCAACCCCAATGTCTCTCAAGGTAAAGTAGGAGAAGAGGAAATATGTTAAACTATATTCCCGGCCAGTATGATATCTAAATGCATAAAGATGCCACTGAGCCTGACTCCCACACAGGCATCAATCCCCATCACCCACAGGATGAGAAGAAACCTGACTCCTGCAAGTTGTCCTCTGACCTCCATGTAGGTGGGTAGACACAAAATTCATAAATGCGCACAAATATTTTAAATATTCAAAAGCAGTCAATATATAACAGAAAAATACACACCACAGAAAGACCAAGTGGAAAGTACATAATAATATGGTGATTTGCTTTAAAAAATCGGTAATAATGTTAAATATTCCAAAATGATATAAAAATATCAGCTGTCAGGCTAAGGGAACTAGTGTAATTCTATAATTCTTTGGGTTTTGTTTGTTTGTTTGTTTGTTTGTTTTGAAGCAGAGTCTCAGATAGCCCAGGCTGGCCTTGAATTTCTGGCCCTCCTGCCTTCACCTCTACAGTACCAGGATTGTACACTCACACCACAAGACTTAATTCTGTGCTATTTCTAAAATACATGAAAAGCATAAAGACACAGAAAAGTTGGAAATCAAATGATAAAAAGCTACATGCCATGTAAACACCAACTAAAAGAAAAAAACTTATCACCAATAATTGAAAACACTGCCTTTAAGGCAAAACTTACCATTTGCACAAAATACTCACTTTGTCTTCCTGTAATCATATCATCTCAAAATATTAATTTTAAATGAGCAGGTTTTCTGGTGAAAT
>JADRCD010229747.1:0-20660 GCA_019843815.1 Montemys delectorum | reverse complement strand
TTTTTTTTGTTTTGTTTTTAACTCTTGAGTTTTATCATTAGTTCATCTATTTGTGATCACTCTGATATTTTAGTGTAGGCACTTAGTACTTTAAACATTTTTTCTTTAACTTTTGTTTGTGGATTTTATTTTTTAATATAATATATTCATTGATTTTCTTGAGAATTTCATACATTGAATATATTTTGATTATATTCACCACTCCTCCTCCTCTAACTCCTCCAAAACTATCCCCTACCATTGCTTTCTACTAATGTCTAGGCCTTATCCCTACCATTGCTTTCTACTAATGTCTAGGCCTTTTCTGGGTTAATAGCCTACCCTTTCTTTTTTTTTAAAAAAAAATTATTTATTATTATAAATGAGTACACTGTAGCTGTCTTTAGACACACCAGAAGAGGGTGTCAGATTTCATAATGGGTGATTGTGAGCCACCATGTGGTTGCTGGGATTTGAACTTACTACCTTCAGGAAAGTAGTCAGTGCTCTTACCCACTGAGCCATCTCACCAGCCCTAGCCTACCCTTTCTAATATGTGCTATACATACATTCAGTGGGGCCAATCAGTGGAGCATGGTTGGACTGCCAGCCACCACACTTCCGAGACTTTCCCTCTGTCAGATCCATCAGCTGTCCAGGGCCACTTTTCTAAGGGTAAAGTCTCACAAGCACTAATCCTAAATGCTAATGTGTGCACTGGCTTGTCTCTCTAGGAAAGAACATTTTCCAATTTTCCAAATTATTGAAAGGCTCATATGGGGCATATCTATCTCAACACAATTTTTTGTCATTAATATTCACCTTTCTTAGTTCTCTTTTTTTCACTCTGGAATTAACCCCAGGCAGAAAAAAAAAAAGTAACACAGAAAATAAAAAGAGGGTGTGTTACTCTTGCTTAAAGTGGTAGAGAACTGTTTTTTTTTTTTTTCTCAATTCTTGGAAAACTATATAGCTTAAGATACCTTGGCATTCTCTGCTTATGAACAGAATTCAGCCAGGTAATGGACCCATCTGTAGCATTATCTCTTTTCTTAGAGTTAGCCTCTGAATACCACTATTAATTTTACATTTTCTACTTTTCTGTTTCATTTTCCCACTTCTCCTAGACAAATCTAGCATCCTAATTATAATTCTTTAATAACTGGAGGTCTTGTCTGTATTCTACAGACCTATAGCATGGCTTCCATGTGGAATTTTAAGAAATGTAAAATTTTAGATCCCATCTCAAACTGAGTAGACCACAATCCACATTTTACTTTTTATATGTTTTTATGTATATGTTAATCTATTTCTCCATTTATTGAACATACATTTTTCCTCATATAATATATTGCGATTGTAGTTTCCTCTCCCTCTATTCCTTTCAGTTCCTCTCCACCTGTTTTATCAACTGAGTCCACTCCCTTTTAATTTTCATTAGAAAAAAAAACAGGCTTCTAAGAAATAGCAATAAAACATAACAAAGTAAAATAGAATAAGATAACTTAAAACTCACCACACTGAAGTTGGACAAGGTAAACCAACTGAAGGAAAAGAACCCCAAGAGAAGGCACAAGAATGAGAGACCCATTCGTTTACACACTCAGTGTTACCATAAAACACTAATCTAAATGTTATAATATATGCACATAGTACCTTGTGCAGACCCATGTACGCCATATGCTTGTTGGCTCCAGCTCTGTGTGGTCACATGAGCCAACCTCAATTGATTCAAAATGCCTTGTACTTCTGGTATCCTCTATCCTTGATGGCTCTTACACTATTTCTGACTCCTCTCATGTGTGGTTTTCTGATATCTGAGAGGATAGATTTGATAGAGCATCCCATTTATATATGTATGATCCAAGGTCTCTTCCCTCTCCCTATCTATTTAATATCTGGCTGTGTGTGGGTCTCTGCATTTATTTATTCCTATCTGCGGAAGGAGGGAGCTTCTCTGATGAAGACTAAATAAGGTACTGATTTATGAGTACAGCAAAATATCATTAGGGGTGATTGTATCACTACCTTTCCCCCATAATACCAGTAGTATTTGGTTTTACCCCAAGTCTCTGGGATGTCTTGTCTCTGGTTCTTGGTCAACAAAGCAGTGTCAAGTATAGGTTCTATCTTGGGTAATGGCATTAAGTTAAATCAGGTATTATTTGGTTATTCTCATATTTTGTAGCCCTGACAGCACTGTAGATCAAAGATTTATGTGACTATGTTGGTGTTTACTTTGTCTTTTGGTAGCCTGTAGAGTACTTTCCTAAACCAAAGACACTAGAACATAGGGTTGAAGGTTCTATGTAGAAACCAGCTTGACTTCTCCATATTCAGTGAATTGTGTGGGTGTTTGCTTCATCCATGGGGCCTTTCTGTCAGCTTAAGGGGAGGAACCTATTGTTTTGGCAACATTGTTTCATGATTTCCATGGGAAACCTTTGACCAGTAACTCAATTGGGTGTGATGCCAGTCTCAAATCTAGGAGTTTCATTTGGTGACAAGAGATGGCCAATTGGGACTCCATCTATCCTATTATTTGGCGACTTAATTATGATCACTTTCATGTATTTTAGAAAGCTTCCATTGCATTAGATTTCTTTACTACCCCTCAAATGTCCCCTAATTCTTGCTATCTCTCCCCGAATTCCATCCCTTAGTCTGATCTCCCCTCCTACTGGCCACCTGATCCTCCTGCTCCTATCTCTGATACCTTCAATCCACCCATAAAACCTGTTCTATTTCCCCCTTTCAAGGAGATTCATGTGTCCCATGCAAGGCCCTATCCATATACCTAGCCCCTCTGGGTCTATGGATTGCAGCGTTATTACCATTTATTTAATGGCAAATATCCGTATAGATGTGAATGCATACTATACTTATTTTTTGTGTGTCTGTTACTTCACTCACCATGATTTTGTTCTTGCATCATCTATTTGCTTGCAAATTACATGATGTTATTATTAAAACTCTGTTGCGTAAACATACAGTATTTTCTTTAGCCATTCTTCTGTTGAGGACCATCTAGGTTGTTTGAAAGAAGCTTTCCTATGGATGTTTAGGAAGCAATGGCCTCTACTGCCAACTGAGGGGATGAACAGTGGACTGTACTCAGCAGAAACAGCTACTTGATTGACCATACATTCTTTCTCTCATTGTAATTTCCATTACTGAAATCAATTCCAAGGCTTAAGATTTTATATGGCACTCCAATTATCAATTAGAATTCATTAATGCCTCTAAAGTTCCCTAGGGATTTATTAAGAAAGTGATCAATTAGTTGAAGGTTTTTTCATTTGTCTCCAACAAAGCATTGAATATCTGCCAGTTTAGTTTTTGGGAACATTTTGTAGGTTCTGACTAATCTTAATGAAAGGCTTTCATGAACTGCTATTTAGTGTTTGCTCTGATTATTCTACAATATAGAACACATATTTGTAACACTTCACATATCTTCTTTAAGGAAGATAATATAGGTTGTATACAAGCAGAAATTGGTTGAGTTAACCACTCACATTGTGGTGTATAAAGTAGTGTTTATTAGTTACACTTAATACAAATGTGTTGAAGTTAAGACATTAAATTTAGAAATGAGGAATTCTGAAGTTACCAGTAACCTATGGGGCAATGTATCTCTCATCCTAGGCATACTGACAGTTGTAATCCAGGCTAATGGAATCTTCCTGGAGAATTCTCCAGAAAATGTAGATTTTAGAATCTAAATTAATTTTAGTCCCATTCGTTAGGGTATTCACTGAGTTTTCTCTCACCTATAGCCAAATTTTTTTCACTCCTGTCTCAATGGCCTCTACTCTCTCTTATCTTTAAGGGCATGTGTCTTGCTCAAAACAAACCAAAACCAAAACCAACCAACCAACCAACCAAACAAACAAACAAAACTAGAGAATACAGTGAGTATAATTGATATTGTTCCTAAAATTATCACTGTAAAAAACCCAAGGGGGAATATTTAGAAGATGTAAAAACAGGTTTAAAAGCTAGACAAATGCAAAGTCAGCGGCTTACATGGCTGAGATGTGGGGACAAGTGGGTCAGGGTTTACCCCCCATTGGACTCATAGGTGATGATGTAATTGAAAAATAGGCATGTAGATTTTTGTATCAGTTTCTACAGAGCCCCATTGACCACCCAGGAGTTTGTTCTTCTAGTCAGATCATGGAAAAGTCTAGACATTCATATGCTCTCTTCCAGCTTTCCTTTCTCTGAGATGTGTTGGCAAGTGTCTGAAACCATCAGTAATCCTTCTTGCTTATAACCTTTCACAACCGATTATCTAGAGTCTCAACAACTGTACTAGTATTTATTTCAATTAAAATGTTACCAGAGGATCAAGTTTCTGATGGCCAGTTGGTGCTCACAGTCCATATTGCCCTCAGCAATTATGCTCATAGTCAGTTGGTCACCACTGAGAGTATTTATCAAGGTTCGTTCTGCCAGGAAAAAAGTGAATTTGTTATGCTGACAACAATCAGTGTTAAAGACTCAATTATTAATGTTTAAACTGATCGTAAGATTTCAGATTCATCAATATTTAATAAATGATCTAAGCAGGTAAAAACTATCAGGAATACATCCCCTTATTTTCTACTTCCCCATCAATATATAGCATTTTCGTATTTTTTCTTTAATGTTTTCATTAAAATTGGATTATAAGGAGCTAGCACAGTTGGTCAGTGGTTAGTAGTATTAGCTGCTTTTCCAGACAATGTGGGTACACTTCCCAGCACCCACAAGACAGCTTACAATAGTCTATAACCCCATTTCCAGGGATCTGACATGCTCTTCTGGCCTCTGGAGCCAATCAAAACTCATGATATACAGACATATGTGCAGTCCAAACCCATACACATAAAATGATAAAATAAAACAAACAAATAAAAAATAAAAAGAAGAGAAGAAGTCCTCATGTTCTCAGTGCCCACTCTTGCCTTATCTCAGTTTCCAAATGAATTAAAGTCTCTGTGCTTCCACCATGTAAGCTGTGGCTCTGTTTCTGACATTATGCTTCTTTCTCATTCACTGTCAACACATAAGTGAAAGCAGACACTTCACCTTTTGCATAGGGAAGTGTTTCAAAGTCTTAGGTTTTGGCTCAAAGTAATGTAATGCATAAGTTGGAATAGAGAGTAGATGGCAAGAAAAATCTTTCTCAAACTAAAATTCTGCCTGAGGCTAGCTCTACATTTATACTTCAAAAATTACAATCACAATCTCTTTTGTTTGCTAATATTACTTGAGTGGAAAAGATCATGTTCATGTTTAGACTAGAAACTGAAGCCACATTTCGACATTAGGAGTGCAAAGGATGGCTTGATGGAACCAAAATTGAACATGGGAATATGTTTATTGGGACTTTAGGAAGTTAGATGCCCTAGTATTTTCAATATTCAATCTCTCCTTGCTTTTTCAGGTAATACTACTGAGATGGCACTTTGAAATTTTTCTGAACTCTAAGAGTCCAAAGAACTGTTTGAGTATTTACTTTCAGCTCTGTTGCGGTACTGAGATAGACAGGCAAACTCTATGCCAAGAACTACAAGACCTGATGCAGTTTCAATTCATCATAGGGTTCTGAAGACATCGGCACTTTTCATGTGAAAATGATACATTCTTCCTTTGCAGTTAGCTCTACCATGCAGGAAAAAAAATACTCATGCTGTCAGAGAGGGTCTCTTTTCTGCATGCATGTACAGACTGGGCACTAGGCTCAGCATTGTCCGGTTCAGCATTGTGCTATCAATCAGTAAAACAGGGAAGAAATTGTCTGAGAAGGGGCCCAGCCCAGCACTGTGCCAGCTGTAATGTATATTTCCATACAGCCTTGGAAAGTGTCTGTGAGCTCGTTAAGCTCCCAGTACTGCTGGGGCAGCACTAGGAATCATAAGTTGCGATCTGCATGAAGATAGAGTTCTGCAACCTCAAATGCAGCACAAGTGGCTTTAAGGGTAGCATGGTCACAGCTCTACAAGAGCAAGGCTCAGTGAGCACCAGCACACTCTACTAAAAGAGACACTGCAGACTCAGGAAAACACTGAAAACACGAGGCTCACATCATTCGCATCTTCTCATCTTTCTGCTTCTTCCTCCACAGCACTGGAATTACAGACAGGGGCCACCACATCTGTTGGTGCACCACAATCACCAAATATCAGGATTCACACATGTTAAACAAGCAGTGCCCACACTGACAGCCGCATAGTCAGCTCCAAAGGGACAAGTCGTCTCCGATGTCTTCCTTTCATCATCTGGGTGAAGGTAACATAAAAGCTGAGGTTGGTTCAAATTCCCAGATCTATCCATAAAATGGCTTACAATATGGTTTTTGATATTTTCATTGAAGTTACCTCAGCTATATTAATAGTTAAGTCATTTATGATCAAGTTAGTAATTTAATTACTCAAAATCCACTAATGCCATAGCTCTCTTCTAGCTGTCCATCCAAAAAAGTGGACATCTCATCATATTTCCATATTTAGAAAAACAGACATTTTTCTTTAAATGTCTCTTATGAAAAATTTTCCAAAACATATAACAAATAACTAAATATCATGTTATACAGCTTACCAAAATACAAAAACAAAAACAGAAAAAGTGAAATATCGATTATTGAATTACTCTGACTAACATGACAAAATTAAATGAAATATTAGAATCCAGTGTGCCTTATTAGTTCTGTTACATTTTTAATAATAAAAAAACTTTCTCACAGTTTCCAAAATATCGTTCAAAAAAACATTTCACAGATGTATGAAGCTCCGCAAACAATATAGACTACATATACATTTGTCTTTGAGCGTGCATTAATTAATTAAACAGGTAAACTGGAATAAGTTAACACAGACATTTCCTAGAGACCTCAGTTCTCTAGGAAATGCTGACTTGCCCATTTCTGACTTGAGACTTAAGGAAACTTAGTGCAGAAGGCTAACATGCTGTTGCCCTTGCCAGGAATACAATCCAGGCATGTAAGATGAAGCAACACTATAGTCAGTATCAAACTAAAGCCACTGAGAACCCCTCCCCCGATAGGGTTTGGGGCCAAATCAAGCCAGGGTGTAAGCAGGCAGTGCTGGGAAATGGACAGGAAAAATGAATCGATTTGCCTCTTGAGAAAATATTCAGCTGCATCATGACAAATGTCTTCCGCTTCCTTGCACATTTTCACCTCCATTGAATTTGATATTTTGGTTTTCTCCAAATTACTAATGCCTGGCTAAACACTCTAATGACTTCATGCTGATGTGGTGATAGCATTAGAAAGAATGAGAGGAGACCTGGTCACAGGTCTTTTCCTTAAGTGACTTTTGACTCACAGATGTGCCCAGAAATCTGACTAAAGTAGGTTGAATGGACTTGAGCTCATTCCTTCTTCTCACACAAGCTAGTGAATGTGGTTCAAACACCCCTGGGAACTGGCACCTCCATCTTCAGGATGTGAACCAGATTCTAAGAACATTTCTTCCATTTTTCAGACCCTGTCTTAGTAAGATATTTACTCTCTAAGCCAATATGAATAGTAGTTTTAACATAGTTACCTACATCAGAAAGTCTGTTTAATTATTTAGATGTGATGACTCTCCACAGTTACTTGAAATTAACATCACTGTCCTTATAGATTTCCATTGAAGTGGAAAGCAGGGAAATGCTTAGCTGCTTTCTACATATAATGCACAGCTCATTTTTGCTCTTTCTATTGTCTCACTCTAATAAGAATTGTGTGACAAAAAATGCCCCAGTGATAGCACTTTTTTTTTTTGTCAGTGGAGTCATACTAGGGAGTATATAGTTGCTAGAATTCAACTTTTTTCTTCTTTAACCTATGTGCCAGAATTTCATGGCCACTGAGTTGTTACACACATGTAGATCATGTGACCAAGTAATAAGAGCTGTGCCTCAGGACTTTATAGAATCATGATGGAAGAAGTTTGCCCTTTACCCGACTTCAGCCCCTTTAGTCTGTGGAAGGATATCTCATATCTTTTTCTGCTGATGCAGCAGGCAGGTACCATCTAGGATGGAGAGACTGGACCCGTAGCAGGGTGTGTTGGTCTTAAATTCTCAACTGCTCTTCTTGCATTTAATTCAGCAATGGTTGTTGTTTATGGCTTCATGTTCAGCCTCCCAAATGGAGCAAGAAAACTGTCTTGTAAGTTTGTGAGGTTGTTGTTTGTTTTCTTTGATATTTTTGTGTTAATGTGAAAACTACAGGCCATGCACTGCCTGATTATCTAGTTGTGGGTGTTAGTATACGAGCCATCTAGCAAGATTCCACTAAAATATCGGCAGCCATCTTTTCAAAAGCAAATTATGCTATTGACTCTTTGCTCTGATCTCATAGTTCTGGGGAAATTACCTATAATAATGAAATTCTGTGATAATGCCTCTCCTCTGTTTAAGGTATAGATTGAAGGCTAAAATCTAATTCTAAATCTAATTCATACTAGTTCTAATCTTCATTTTCTACCTGCCTGAGACAGTTCAGTACTTCTTATGGTAAATTCAGTATTGACCATTTCATCTATTGAACCATTCTAAAGTGGATAAATTTGCTTCAGTTGTCAAAGAACATGGGAATGTTGTCTTTTTGATGTGGAACGTATTTTTGCTGACTTCAAATCCGTCTTCATTTGCACATGAGAACTATGTCTGTTTAACGACAGAGAAGATGGCAGCAATCTTATTTTCTGGATAGTGACACACATCGTGATTTTTATTACTTCCTTTGTCCTACACACATATATTTTATAGTCCATCTCCAATAAAACATTAGACTGCTCATAACAAATATTTGGAAGTTACTTTTGTTGGGACATTTTCAATAGGTACTGTAGTGTAACATTTTATCTGTCCTTTCTTCTTTAATGATATCACTAGAAATTATTTTTAGACATCAAAAACTATGCTTTTGTAAATTTTTTTATGAACCATCTTCTTGGTTAAATTTAAACTGAAAAATAAATATTGTATCTAATTTAAAACAATAACTAAAATTAATAATACTTATATTTAAAATAATGAAAAAATAGTAGTGTTTCCATTTTATTGATAATTTAAATTTAGGCCCCTAATTATCTCTAAAAGAGTAAACTCTTGCTTGTTTTCCCACAACATTGAACATGGACCTTCATACTAGCACATGTAAAATTTCTTATAGGAAGACTGATTCTTTTCTAGAATCACCTGATATTTCAAAATGATCTGAAACATCTCCACCTTCTCTGTTAATATCATAAAGCAACCTTACAAATAGGATTATTAAAACCAGTCAGCAGCCTACACAGGAGAAAAGAAACCCAAAGAATTGCTTTGCTCACTACCACAAGCAGATTACATATGTATCAAAATTCTATTGCTTGCAGTAATGCTGAACTGAACATACACTGTGAGAGCAGTTTCCCTGAATTCCTTTCAGACATGTTGTGCCAAATTACATTCATCACTGTACAACCACAGTGAGGAAAGAGCTTAAGCCTTCATCCCCAGCAGTTATGATACACTGTGTTCTCTTGGTTAAATACCTGCAGGTATAAATCAAATCAGAATTTTAATTCTTGTAAATAAAAATCAAATACCAAAGATTATGACTTACTCAAAATCATATGAGCTATGATAAAATATTCTTAAATGAAGCTGTTTCACTGTACCTAATAAGCAAAAAAAAAAATCTATATTTTTAACCATGAGTCAACTTCTTGTTATTAGAGGCAAAACTTGTCCTCCAAACCAAGGGATCTCAGCCTTACTGTGTGAACGCAAACAGCTGGCAACAAAAATTTTCATTTTATAATCATTTTCATATTCTCATGATGACATTTAAGAACATCTGTTCTCAATAATCCAGAGAACATTCCAGAATGTTGGGGTCTAGATGTTCAGATATGTGAAAAAGTGCTTTTTGTTAATTTTAATGAGGGAATGCATAGAGTGGTGAAATTCAGGCTAGAGAAAGATGCAACTCACTAGTTTCTGTATTTCTTAGAAAAATCTAAAAATGGCCTTAGATACCTGGATGACGTAGAACACGTGGTTCGATGAGTAAGTGCTCAACTCACTGACTTGAAACCAGGCCCAGATGACATATATCCAAGCCTTTTAACAGGCTGAAATAAATGGCACATTTTTCCAACCATTTTGCTTCAAAATAACTTGGACTCAGCCTCCAGACCAAGAGCCTGCTGGTCTACCACCACATGGAAGAAAACTCACCTTGGCTTCACCACCACCACCCTTGAGACATTTACTTTTTAACAGGCCCAGCAGGTCCAGCATTTAATGCTTTACATGGGATAATTTTTAAATAGCAAGCCATCGAATACATGTATGTATGTGTGTGTGTGTGTGTATACATATATATATATGTATATATATGTATGTGTGTATATATATATATTCTGAAAATGATCAGTATACTCAATATAAAAAATTCAACCTAATTGTTTACAATTTACATACTCAAAGCAAAAATGCCAAAACTACCTTTAAAAATATTTAGAATTTCATAAATTATTCCATAAGTAATTTGTTAATTATATCTGGGTTTAGTAAGAAAAGTGCACTTAGAAAAATAATCTAGGAGTGAGATGCTGATCCAGTAAAAGAAAATAAATCTAAGGCTGGACTTTTTCTGAAATGGAATCTGTTCTTCCTTAGCCTCACTTTTATACTTCATTATCCCTGAAAAGAAAGTTTCTATGCCACCATCTCACCAATATCCTTCTCACACTGTATCCTAAATTGGTTCCAAGAATTACCCATCAATTTCTTCCACATATGCCAGAAACCCAAATTCATATTTAGCCTTCTCCTGAGGCCTTCAAAAACTTTGTTTAAACTTAAAATTCTTATGGTGAAGTAGGTTCTTTGTTGAAGACAAAATTTGAATTAGTTCCTTCTTATATATGCATAGAAACAATGACACATGTTGTATGTGTGTGTGTGTGCACACACACACAACATGTCTCATTGGTAACAAAATTTACAGTGTGATAAAACTAAACATACCAAATAATTATGAGCTCTCAAGGATCAATTGAGTTGCTATAGGATTGCAGTAGTTTTAAAAAATATTTTATCTATAGGGTGTTAACTAAAATCTTACTCAGACAGTAAACATGTCAAAGATACACAAGGTAATTTCTGTAGTCAAAAAGAGGGAGAGAAGAGAATCACAGTAAGATTGTTGTTGCTCAACATGACTCCCAAGAAGATGAGTTGAGCACAGGATAGAGCAGACACAAAGTCACTGAGCCTCATTGCAAGAGCTCTCAGCAGCAGGCTGACCATCTGGAGTTGGGTGTGTTCTGAAATTTTAATTGAGTCTCAAAAAAACCTATAAAATAAACTCAGAACTTATGTTTATTTATTTATTCACTTATTTTGGATAATTTTATATTCTGAAAAAATGATAACTATACTCAATATAAAACATTCAATCTCATAATTGTTTACAATTTACACACTCAAAGCAAAAATGCCAAATCTGCCTTTAAAAAATTTAGCATTTCATAAATTAATCCCTTCTGTTGTTGTGAAGAATATTTGATGCATGTATTTAAGAGGTAAGACAAAAAAGACTTAAAGAAATAAACATAGTTTTATTGAACTGTTTTCTTCTAAACATAGAATGTGTGTTTCTTCTGAGCAAAGAATAAAATAAAATGAGAAACTTATTGAGAGTAAAATGATGCCTGTGTTTTCTAACATTAGAATAAAAGCGCTATGCATACAGATACTTAATAATATTACATGGCTTAAATTAAAAACTGCTGTAAATGATTCAACTTATTTTCATGAACTAAAATCATTTAATGCAATTAAGAGAAATCTTAATCTTTTTAAGTTGGCAAACTTTTCCTAATAATTAAACGATCTTGTTTACAACAAAGATGTTATTTATTTAAGAGTGCATCTTAGAGGGGTTGTGTTGGAAAAGGTCATGGTAAAAGAAATGAAGTAATGATATTACATCTCTGTGCATGTTTATTTTGTTTTTAAAAAGAAACAGAACCATTTTGAGTTTTAATTGCATTATATTAATGTATTTTAAAGTGATATCAGATCTTAATAATTGAAAATTTAGAAAGCACAGGCATGCCTAATGTAGTGCTAACTTTGGTTCATAAGCATTCATCTGACTGATTTAATATTTGAATCCACTGTTTGAGGAATTGAGTTTCTCATCGTTTACTTCCCATTGCTGGATGAAGTAAAGACCACAACAAAAAGCCAGTGATAGAGGAAAGGGTTGATTTGGCTTCCTTGCCCTGTGCATCACCTTCCTTTACTAAAGGATTCCAAAGAAAAATAGCAAGAAAAGAAGGAACTTGGAGGCCTGAACTAAAGCAAAACTATGGAGAAAACAGTTTGCTGTCTTGTCCCAAAGAAATTTCTCAGCTTATTTTTTGATACAGCTCCAGGCTACCTGTCTAGAGGTGCCACCTCCCACAGTAGCTTCGATCCTCCTGTACCAATAATTAATCAATAAAACTCTCCACAAACTTGCCACAGGCCAGTCTGTTGGATTGTTCACATTTTCTCATTGGGCATTCCCTCTTCCAATATCACTGTAGCTTATGCCAATGTGACAAAAAAGCTAACCAGCATAATACACCCTTTGTCAACTTGACTATATTACTACAAAGCCACAATACTCCCTTTTTTTAATCCCCAAATCATAAAAATAACATAATACAGAACAAAATGCAGCTTTAAGATTCTGAGTCTTTCTTAAAAAATGCAAACACTTTAAAACTTCATTCTCGTAATATCTAAAGTCTCTTAGCTGTGATATTTTTGTAGAGTAAAATAAGAATATGCTACATCCTTGCTTATTACAAGAGTGAAGGACCAAGAGACAGTGATAAGTAGGCCAAACAAAACCAAAATTCAACAGTATAAATAGCTCCTAGCTCCAGCCTGATATCTTACTGATAATCTTCTGGGCTCCAAGTGACTCAGCCAAGCCCACAACTCTGGCTCTGCCATACTCAATACAATCAACTTATCTTCTTGTCTTGTAATCTCAGGATATAACTTATCTCCACACCTGGTGCTGTCTTTGCTGGTCATCCCATGGTCCTGGCATCTCCAGAGCCCTCAGGCCTACAAAGCTTCCAGGCTGTACCCTCACCAGTAACCTCTCCTGTGCTGTATTTAGGGACTCCATACCTGCTGAATGGTGCCACAATCAGCTTCTCTCCATGACCCCTTTAATTTTGAAATGTGGATGCACCTTCAGCAACAGCCTCTGATGACCACCTGTGAAACCTCAGCAATTCTCTATGACATCTTTAACCCTATCTCTTTCCTGCTATCAAAACCAGTAACATGTGGGAGACTATGACACATTACCAAATTATTCTGTCAGATGCAGGTTTGGCCACTTCTGGATCACAGCTTCTGTGTGTTGACCCTGAAGAAACACTCCCCAGAGGATTACACCTCTGTGATGCTGGTCTCTTAAGTAATCACAGCTGATTTCTGAGACGTCACTAATGAGTGTCAAGTGAAAGCAAAGGTTTCACTTTATAGTGAGTGGTGTTTTTGAATCTCAGCTGATTCTTCCTCCCCACATGGCTGGATTCTGCCATTGACTCTGGGACCTTAGATCTCCATCTCAGGATAAATGTAGTAGTATTCCTCACTAATTCACTTACACTGTGTCATGGAATGCTGATTTTAGCACTAAAATATACCTTATCTGATTTCTTACCTACTTCTGCATATGCATGTACAGCTAATAAATGCAGATTCATTGACAAGAAACAATAATCATAATAAAATCTTTTCCTTGAGAACAAAAATGAGAAGGCCCTTTAGTCACGGGATCATGTAATGATGGCATTCTATAGAGCTGGAATTCCAGAGATTCCCTTGGATCTGGCAGTGAGAAATTTCTTTGATTTGATCTTTGAGTCTTTGCAAGAATTTTTGTCTCTGTTCCAGAAGAAAATAAATACTTCTAGCATACTGTCAACTTTTCAACTTAGTGTGAGGAAAGACTATAAACAGTAAGATGAAGATGTAGAAAGTCTAACTATGAGGACAGACTAACTCTGATATTGCGAAATATTTGAGAGTCAAAGATGATACTCAGAACTACAGAGGGCTCTTGGTAGATCTCCTAGAAGTTTAAGCTAGGTTTTCCCTAGCATGTTTACAATGAGTGATAATGACTCTATGTCAGTTTGTATAATGTCCATGAGAGCAATACTGTCTTAGAAGTCCTGTGCTTCTTAGGGAACACCTTCTATGTAGCCAGGGAGACTGTAGATGTTTAAAAGAAATAATTCAGCACCACCATCAAATTTGGTTCTTTTTCATTTACCTCTGTTTCAATGAGGATGTTAATCTCATCTCAATATTAGTCAGCTTCCCTGAGTGTAAAAAGAAAGAGAAGAATGGATTGTAAATAGCAGGAGAGTTAGTGGACAATTCTCAAGCATAGTTTTCCATTGTCAATAAAAATACATCATTGTGCTGATGAAATGGCTCAGCTGGTAAATGCCGTTTCCACCATGCCTAAGGACCTATGTTTGATCCCCAGAACTGACAGGATGGAGGTAAGAACCAACTCCTGCAAGTCGTTATGTAACCTCTGCAGTTTAGTGGACACACATGCATAGATAGATAACAGACAGACAGACAGATAGATAACTTTTTAAGTAGTTTAAAAACTGTCATGTTTTGTATCACCATGCACCTGTTCAATAGGTTTCCCTCAGCAAATGTAGTGGCAACAAGTTTTATGGTGGACATTCTCTAGTTTTTTGAATTTTATAGTCTCTATTATTTACTAAATTACTCTTTATTTACTTCAGTTGCCTGACTGTTAGTTATATGCTGCATCACTAGTGCAGTATCTGATTTTATAGCACTGATTCAGAAGAGAAGAATGAGTTTGCAAAAAACCTTCCCAACTAATGTGTAGCAGTTTCCTCTGAGATTGAAACTTCCCATTTCCCAGAAAAGCTCCTTAAAACAGAAGGCACAACTCAAGATAGCTTCAGAAAGTCCCTGAAACTGATCAGATTCACTACACCCCTCCCTTCCAAGAGTAAACCACAGAGACTGCTGAGAGTGACTCTGAGAGAAGTCATGCTGCAAAGTCTTGGACGTCATCCTCCCTCACTGACTGAAGGGAACAGACTAGCTTAGCTCCCTGGAAAAGGCACCATCAAACTGAGAGTTGTCTGGTGAAATGCCAAACTCTTGAGATGACTGCAGGCTGCACAGTTTCTCCAGATTCCCAGATTTTGTGAACTGTCACTCATGGTGGATTGGGATTTAATGGTACAGCTGTCTTTGAGTTATTTCTGCTGCTCAAGTAACCTCTCACCATATTCTAATAGTAACCCCAATAAAACTCATTGGTCCATTAAGTTAGACTTTGAGGGTATTCTTTGTTGGTCTGCCCTGTGCTCCTTCTCTGGGATGAGTGAACTTTTATGTTGTGTCTTCCAGGAAAGGTCTGTCATATGAGACACAGAAGCTGTATAAAGAAATACATGCATTATTCTAGGAAAGGGAATCATATAAACTACAAACTCAAAACACTCGGTGCATTTAGGAAGTATCATTGGCATAACAGAAAAGAAGGACATTAGGGCACTTGACCTCAGAGAATCATCTGCCCTGTTATAACTGAGTCTCCATGTGAAGGCAATCTAAAAGTTAGTGAACATACAGATACGAGCCATGCATATGATTTCAAATTACTATACACTGAATTTAGCATAGGAAAAGTGATGTAGGTCAGATTAGTTGGAATACTTTATTCCATTTCAACACACACAAAATGATGTACAGCCAATAGCCAACATAAGCTCTTTATATATTTTGAAAGCTACTCTGCCTTGTTCAGAAACATGTATCTCACTTTAGATTCAGCCTCATTAAGTTACTCAAAAGGTATGTATGGCTGCATGTTGAATAGAGCAGGTCTGGTGGGTTTCAAACTTATGTTCTTCACTATGAATATTAATCAGTGGTCTAGTCAGTGTTTTGTGATCTAAGTCACCGCTAGACTCCTTGACTTTAACATAACATGGGAATAGATAATACGGAAGTTCTTAGCCTGTACATTTTGTTGTCAAATCCTGTCCCCACTATAATCCCTGTTGTCCACCCATAGGTCCGGGTAGTCACTCAGGTTCTCTCAGCAACCATGCCTAATTCTCATCATCTCTGTATGGACAGCCTAATGTTACATTTGTTTCTTTGAGATTTCTCCAATATACTATTTAACTCTCACTTTGTTTATTCACAGTCATTAATTTTGATAGTGTAAAACATACTGCACATATCCTAAGGCCTGTGAGAAAGCAGACTGGCATTGTCTTTAAACAGTCTCGTTCTCTGCCATGACCCATCTTTAAAAGGATTATGGAATGGCTCAGCTGTCGTTTTGACCATCACAGCTTATTGTAAATGTTCAAGACAAATGTGTAGTTGTCTCGTGGAACTGACCTAAAGTGTTCCCTGCAGGTACTTTGCCCAAGTCCCTCATAAGCATTACCATGAAAGGGAAAGCTTGCTTCTTCTCACCAGCCTCCTGTTTCATGTTTTAAATTCTTTGAGCGAGTTGATGTTCCAGAACCTCCCACCTGCTCAAACCAAATGATGGGGGCCTCATTGTCTGAATCCCCCTGCTCATGATCCTGGGTTCATACTCTGAAAGCTTGCTCATCAGCTGTTTGTACTGTGTCACTGTTGATGAATTTCCAAAAAGCTACCAAAACAAATAACAATAACAAAAATAGCTGTAATATGAAGAGCCTGCTGGCAGACTTTGCTTCCCACGATCAGCAAAAGTGGAGTTCATTAAGAATGATTAGGACGAATCGTTTGCTAAAGAGCAGCCTAATCATGGTGCTATTGTCATATAATATAAGCTGTGTCTACTTCCTCATAAGTTGTTGGAAGAAATCTTGCAAAGATTTTAGAGAACAAACAAATGAAGTGTAGGTAATAGATAATGAGCCAACAATAGTAACAAAAATGACAAGCTGTGGACACTTCCCACAGCTCTGCTTCAGCCAGACGGCACACCAGCCAAGGTAAAATAATCAGTTTTATGAGCATTGGAAAGACATTTGGTACAGACAGAAGCCAGGCTCAAAGCTGGGATCATCTGAAACCTGGAGACCCGAGGCTTTGAAGGAGTCTACAATTACTTATAGTTAATTGCTAATGGTAAATGAGCTCGAAATATGTAAATACATAAAAAATTTAGACCAATTTTTCAGTGATATGCTGCACAAAGATTGGACCTACAGTCCCCGATACCTGAAAATAACCAAACCATGTATAAATATGGTGTCATCGAAATGTTAACAGTGGAGAGCTCAGGAACCTGTGCAAGCCCAGAAGAGACAGAGACTCTGAACAGGGAAGCTCCTGACAGGATGTTGAATACAGTCATGCAGAGTCAAGGCAACTGTGTCCATCCCCACGCTAGTGTGAGAGTCTGTCCTGAGAACAGAATGAACTGTTTATTAATACAAACAAACAAAACGACCAACACAGGAAGTACTTTGATAGCCCCTTTTTTCCTAATAAGGTGGTGACCCATAGAGGTTGCAGCCATGTGTTACCAATGCAATGGAACCAGACTCAGTAGCAGAAATGATGGCATTTGAGAGAAAAATCCAATCATTTATTATGTAAAAACCTAGACAATATTGCACTCTCTTGTAAGTATAGGTTTCTTCATTTTCTTCAAGTACCTATGATCAGCGTGTATGCATCTGCTTTACTCATTCTCAAATGCTCAGCTACCATGCTGTGACCCTGGATTCCATATGTCCTGTGTTCTCCCTATGAGAATCTCCATTTATCCAGACAAGCTGGGCACAAATCATTCAGCATAGACTATTGGCGCCATCCTTACCAATGTAACTAAATTACCTAAGAATCCTCCTAGAACTATCTACATCTGTATGAAGCCAAAGTTCTCATGACAGAGGAGAAAAGATTGCAATCTCAGAAACATTTACATCACGTAGGTGCTATATTTGTCTTTTTAAAGTAGTTTCACTATTTCAAGTTTTACATTTAGATCTTTAGTTCATTTGGAGTTATTTTGGGGGCAAAGTGATAGAAATGGTGTGTGTGTGGGGTGTGTGTGTGTGTGTGTGTGTGTGTGTGTATTTTTAAACTAGCTGCTGATACCTTTTACGTTGCCAGTCTTGACTTACTGATTTATACAACTTAACACTCATGTTATATGAGTGCACTATCATTTTAAAATAAAGTTTTACTTTCCAAAAGATTTACTTATAATATCAATTAACAGCACATTTCTAGGCAGATATTGGTTTTCAGTAATGTGGCAGTACCCTGGGTCTCTGCAGTGACTTCTGGAAGTGTGAGACAGTCTAATCTTTCCAAGAATTCTTCACGGGGCTTACTGTGCTTCTGAATTTCAATATATCACCTGAACACATTGTATTCAAAAGCTGATGTAGAGATTTTATTAAAGTATTATAAAGATGTTCAAGTAAACAAAAGCTTTACACATTGGTGTTGAATGCCCATATGCCCATAACCAGAATTATATGATGAACATTTCAACTCTTCTCTGTTTCTTTCATATCTTCAATCTACAGCTTTTATGATAAACAATGAAAGGGACTTGAGTGGCATGCTCTTCTTCTCTTACGTCTGGCTTCACCTAGCAGTCTCAGCTTCAGCAGCACACCACTCAAGTCCCTCTGACACATCTCTCCATCCTCTTCTGCAGTAGCACTGCTCATAAGATTGCCTCATTTCAGGGAGGAGTAATAATGAACAACAGTGAAACATGAACCATGGGACTGGAGAGATATCTCAGTTTTCAGGAACACCAGTTATTATTCTAAGGGAACAGGGTTCATTTCTCAGCACCCAAATGACCATCTGTCTCTCCAGTTCCAGGGGATCCAATGCTCTATTCTGGCCTCTGTGGGGCACTCCATGCGTGTGGTATACAGGCATATATGCAGACAAACTTCTCAGATGTGAGAAAATAAACTCACAAAATAAAAATAAGCCAAGGACGACCTAAAACAAATCAGATGGAAGATTAGAAATAAAAATATCTGTAAAACTATAATTTTAAAGTGAACTTCCACTGAAATTTTTTCCAGATAAATACTTCTATTGTTTATTAAATAACAAACAATAACCAAAAATTAACTTCATTTTTAAACATTTATTTGAGTGTATGTATGAGAGTGTGTGTATATGAGTGTGTATGTCCGTGTGTGTGTGTTGTGTATGTGTGTGTACATTTAACATTCATCTATCCTGGTTAGTTCTATGTCAATTAGATACAAGCTAGAGCCATCAAGAGGAGGGAGCCTCCACTGAAAATACCTCTGTAATGTCAAGCTGTAGGGAAACCTATAGAACATTTTCTTCGTTACTGGTGAGGTGGGGGGGGGGGCGGGCCAGACCATGTGCAGATACTGTGCACTGGTCTGTGGTCCTGAGTTCTATAGAAAGCAGACTAAAGCAGCCATAGAAAGCAAGCCAGAAAGCAATACCCCTCTATGGCCTTTGCTTCAGCTCCTGCCTCCAGATTCCTGCCTTGTTTGAATACCTATCTTGATTTCCTTCCATGATGAAGAGCATACAAAAGCATAAACCAAATAAATCCATTCCTCTTCAACTTGCCTTTTGGTCATGGTGTTTCATTGCAACAAGTTCGTTTACCCACTGAACCATCTTGAGGCCCACACTGGCCATTCTGATCATCAAGTACTAAGGAGATATGATTGTCAAACCCTGAGTTACTCTTCAATAGCACAAAAGGAAATAACATAATTAAAGAACACAACTTCCTCTTGTGCGTCCTCCCGTATTAATTGCCTCATTTCTTCCGCCCTCATTAACCTTCTCTGTATTTGCTCTGATTTGCATAATTTCTAACCTTCAGTGGTTTTCTGTAGTCATTATGCCATCATGCACCTACTAGGGCATGATGGGGAAATTAGGAGTGTTTAGACATCCTTAGAAGCTATCCATTTCATGTCTAGGGAGAGAGGCATCAAGGTGAGTTTAGATGAATTAGGGGCTAGATGTCATGCAGGAGGTACTTTCACCTGGATTTTGGAGACTTCTGTTGATAGTTCCATGATGACACCCCTCCCTACATCTTTATTGCTCTAACAAATATTGATTTTCACATTTCATTTCACTTGATATTGTATAAATCTTACCTGAAATTCTCAAATTTAAGATAGAAACTAATCATTAATATAACTGAACAGCCAAACCCATGTTTTATCCATACCAGTGAGTGATTATTTTCTTTCTTGGACAAGGGTTTTATTTGTTATCAAACCATACGAGGCCAAAAAAAGAACATGTCCTTCTACTCATCCCTCTCACAGGCTTTACCTGGATTGGCCCCAGCCCTCAGCACAACTGACTCCTCCCCTGAGCTTCATGCTCCTGGATGACCTGGGATGCTGTTTTTGTTTGTCCCTCATCTTGCTGTGGCTTTAGTGATGGAAAACATCTGTTCTTTGAAACTTTTAGATGGATGTTTCTTTTACTACTGCAGCCAAGCTGGGCTCCTGTGTGTTTGACTCTGAAAATCCCTGTTAAGTTCTTTGCTGAGATCAGAAATGGTTTGTTTACTAAACCTATATCTTTACATAGTGAGGGGCCCA
>JADRCD010229746.1:0-28447 GCA_019843815.1 Montemys delectorum | reverse complement strand
CAAGGAACAGCATGTGGTCAGTCTAGAAGACACTTCAATGGCAAGCAAGAGTCAGCTCTGACCAAAGTTTATTACAGACAATAAGCACAATATTTTAGGGCACGTGAAACAAAGTGCTCACAGGTCATTAAACCCAACACTTGTGCCTTCTGTGGCAGAGATGAAACCTCCATAGCCAGGCTCCAGAGGAATGATGGTTCTTAGGATTAGTGATGTGTGTAATTCATAGTGATAATTGACACATCAACTTGATGTGGCAGAGAAACATTAAGTGTAGTAAAAGCACAACCTTGGGCCTGTCTGGAGGTTACTTCTAGAAACACGGAGCTCTGAAGTATTCTGATGTAATCATCTTGTCCACTGATGGACAGACTCAGAATCTGACAGACAGTTGAAGGGTCTGTGGAAACTGTGGCCAGTGGGGCCCAGTTAAGAAAGTGTGGCTACTCTTTCCTGCTTTTCCTTCTGTCAGTTTCACTAGGCACTGTGCCCTGACCCCTCATGAGCCCAGAACCAACAGAGCCCATTGGAGTGAAGTCTCTGAAGAGTCTGCTAAAATAATTCCTTCTCCACCTATGCCCAGTATCTTGTCACATTGACACAAAGCCTTACCGATACCACTTATGATGTCAGCCATGTGTTGAATCGAAGAGCCTCGGTCTACAAAGCCTGCCTGGGAAGGTAAACTTATTTTCAAAAGCCCACAGTATCAAGCCCAAACACAGTGAAGCTGTAGACTCTGCAGGGATGTACCACATAGTAAATCACGGCAGCTTTATGTTCTTTTGGTTTTGTTTTGAGGCAAGGTCTCACTGTGTAGTCCTAGTTGGTCTAGAACTCTCTATGTAGACCAGGCTGGTCTCAAATTCACAGAGGTGCACCTACCTCTGCCTCCCAAGTGTTGGGTTTAAAGGTGCAAGCCACTTTGCCTGGCCCTTTATATGTTAATTTCCTACTGGAGAATAATTTGGTGATAGCTGTCAAATCTCCAAACACTCTGGCTTTCTGATCCAAGCAGCCTCATATGTATGAAGACAGTTTATAGATAATTTCAAATATTATAGAGGCACACTGAAAGCAGCAAAGAGAAAGAGAAGAGAAACTTAAGTGTCAAGGAAGGAGGTACATACAATGAATAATTACATTGTATAAAGAGGCTAAGATGATTCTCTGTGTCCTATTAGAGACACCTCCAAGTTATACTTCATGAACAAAAAGGGCAAGGCTTGTGACTATACATAAGTCATACCCTTTGCTATGTAAGAAGAAAGCCATAAGAATGCATTTTTGGATTTGCTGTTATTTGTGTAAACTCTGAGAAGATACAAGAAAGGAACAAAAGACAAAGTACAGTCATTACAACGGGGCCTTTCAGTGTCTGTCTTTCTTATGTTGCTGGATTTTTGAACCTTGTGGAAGATTCCTCTTTAGAAATTAAGTTTGAACATCTCAATGCCATCTCTTTGTAATGTAAAATATGAAACAAACTGAATTTTAACACAGCAGACAGTTAGCATCACCCCTGCTGTATTTCCCAAGCAAAGCAGACACCTACCTTCAAATGTGGCATTTTTCTCTTTAGCTCCTTCCTGTCTGTCTCTCTCATGGCTTTTCTCACTTAACACTGATTGTATTACTTTGTGTTACCAAAAAGCACTCAGGGAAGAGGAGGCAGAGGCAGACAGATCTCTGAGTTTGAGGCCAGCCTGGTCTACAGAGTGAGTTCCAGGACAGCCAGAGCTATGCAGAAAAACCATGTCTCAAAAAAACCACATGTGCCTCTGTGAGGTTTCAGCCCCAGCACTACACACAGCTGTCAATTGGCTAGAGCCAAGTGTCATTTGCCAACTCTGTCACTTTGGACATAAATAACCTATCTGTGCATCTATTTCCCTTATTAGGGAAAAAACACCTCAAAAGGCGCCAGGAAAAGCAATGGGAGTTCCTTTTCCAGAGGGGCTGGAAAGGGACCTGTGACCTCAGGGGTGGCTCTATGGCCTAGCAGCTGGAAGAGGGAACAGTGGCAGCTGGAAGGCTGGATGCCTAGATGTGTATCCGTCTTTTCCATACTTGGAGAAGCTAAATGGCAATTAAATAGAATTTAGCCCGAAAGCTGAGGGCATGCTATGTGTTCTTTGAACTCTGAACAGGAAGCAGAAATCACCTTAAACTTAAGTAGATCCCATCTACATGCTTCTGAAGTATTGAGAACTGCACGGACACTAGCTTCGAGGTACAGAAGCATATCTCTGGTCCTTAATTTTCAAAAGAATGTTAATTCCTAGCAGCTTACCAAGAAATGGTTGATAAACAGATAAGTGTAAAATGTCCCAAACTCCAAACTTGTAGAAAGTTATCTTTTGAAGAAAAATGGCCCTTGAATAAAAACTGGCAAATTTGTATTTTACCAAAATGAAAATTGCAATCTTATTCAAGAGGATGCTAAATAGAAAGATGGTCTCCAAAGGATAAGCAAGTAGTGTAGAAATCTAAACTTTTGCTAATAGATAAGTGAAATTTTTTTTAAAGAAAAATTTTAATTGAGATTTTTCAACCTTAGCAAAATTCATATTACCTTTGGCAAGATGGCCAGATTGTTACTAGCTTAAGCCAACCTCACAAAGAAGGTACCCTCAGAAACAATGTTCATCTTTAGCTGTATAAAAACCACGACATATTTTTGTCTCACTGTTCCAGAACAAACACTCAGAACACAAGGAGTAAATGGACTTGGATTTTTAATTTTTTTTAAAGATTATCTCTCTATATATATATTAATAAAAAGTGCAAAGAATAGACCTTCATGTTTAAATTATATTCTAAAATAAAATATATATATATTTATATTTCCATTAACTGCAGGAGACAACTGTAAAGGGCCTGAGAGTCCAGTCCCATCTTGGTCACTAGAATAAACATAAATTTTTAAGGAAGCACCTATGAAAAACGGTAGAGTTCACAACATTTTGGGGACACAGAGCCTCTGGGCATTCTTGAAAGCAGTTTGTTTGCATTTCAATCTTACATGAAATGAAGAGGAAAGTGAAATTCATAAACAGAAATTACAGTACATAGAACTACAGAGCATTCTGGTCTGGAGTCACGTTCTACTTGTCTGGGGCCTCAGCTGCAGTGCAGAGAGCCACGCTCATGTGTGTTAGGAAAAGCTACTGGTGGCAAGGCTCCCGTGATCAATACTGCACAACCAAGTGTCCTCTGCTCCAGCAGGGCTGGTGGGGTGACATGGCTAAAAACCCCAGCTGGAACTGCATTTGCTCTCCCTTCCCTAACGTAGCTCCTTCTTTTTCTGGGTGTAGCACTGCAGCCCTCGGCTACGTGGCTTCATTTTCACCAGAGGGTCTCTAAGAACAAGCGGCGTTCATCTCTGCTGCTATCTTGTGCATTTATGGCAATGGGCTGCAGAAGCAGGCAACTGTGGACCCCCTCCCCCTTAAAGCAATCTAGGCTTTCTCAACAATTCAAACTAACAGATCCGTTTGGAACGAAGCTTCAGCAGCTCTGCCCGTGGGGAGGACCCTGGGTTTGGATTCGGCTTTCTCGAGTTACTCCTTTCCTTTCCCACCACTGAGAAGAACTTCTGCTTTAGAAAGGCATGTTCTACCTGCCGTGCAGAAGGCACACCTCTGTGATACCAGTGAGAATAGCTTTCGCCTCCTAACTGTCAACAATATGCTTCCACTCAATCTGATGAAATCAGTATGAAATACAGACAAGCATGATGGGTAACAATGCAGGCTCCAAGGTCCACAGTCTCTTCTCTCCTCCTTCTGGGTCTGTTATAAAAATAATTTTGGTTATAAATGTCTACGCAGCACCGATTTTATTTCAAAAGCAGCTTCTTTACTCAGTCACCCAAATGAATCTGGAAGTAAGCATTCTCAAAACGCTTCCTCATTTACCTCTGTTAATTCTAAAAGGCCGAGGATTGTACTTAAGATTTTCTTAATTGGAAATGATTCGGCAATTATTCAAACCACCAATTACAGTGCCCTAAAAATACCTATGCCAGTTGGATTGGATGAGAGGCTCCTGTCACATGCAACTGTAATAAAGGAGTAGGCCTGCAGTAGATAAACACTGTTGAGTAAGAACAGAAGATACGAGTTTCAAAGAGTAAAAAAGCCTCTCCTAAAACTCTGTCGTATATAAAATATCTCATTGTGACCAAAGTGTAAGTGCTCACCCTGCCTTCTGCCGTGGGACAATAGTAGCTCCAAAGTTCAAAAATAAGAGTGCAACTGTTTCCCAGGCCGACAAAGCCACGTCTCCATTACAGTTTCTCTTGCAAACTCCTCCGCACTCACACACACATACACAAAGCAACCAGTCTTCAATCTTCAGGACATGGTTGCCACAATTTTTTTTTTCTATTTCCAAAAATCTGTCAAGAAAATTCGACTGCAAAATAACTGTCCTCGTCTACACCGGCCTGATCCCCACTGCTCATTTTTTAGGATTCTGAGACAAAGTCTGCAGCAGGAGAGCCGGCTTCATTCATCTTTCTGAACCCTTTGGCTTTCACCCTTCATGCTGCAGTACGTGCGGGCCAGCCTCAGGAGGCCCGGGACAGCAGCTTTAGAGATGCTGAACCTGAAGTGCGGTGGCAAGAGAGCGAACACCTGCCACATGGCAGAGGAGAGAACTTAAAAGAATACATCTCCCCATCTGTGAAGAGGTCACATGGGTCACCTAAAGAGTTTACATAAAATTAAGTTTGTAGGGAGGGGTGGAGTCACATAACAAATGTTAAAAGCCAAAACAGAACAAAAACTAGAACAGAACAAAACAAAAACAAAAAATTGCAATGAAATCAACCAGGTTAACAAAGGCCAAAGAAAAGATTTCGGAGTAGGAGAGTAGGTAAGGGACGGTGGGTGTCAAAGGTCAAGTGCTTTATACACACCCCAGCGAAAACACCTGGGGGGCTTTGACACTCAAAGTTCACTCATAGATTAGGCAAAAATACAGGGGACATAAAATACAAAACAAAAACAGCTGTTCAATCACATCACAAAGTCCCAAGAAAAAGGTGGGACCCACAGCTCCCTGTGATTAAAATCTCTCACTTTAGAGAGAACAAGGACAGGTCCTCACTCAGAAGGATGACACATAGGTGGAAAGCCTGCAAGCTTTCTCCCCAACCCCATCCCTTCCTTCATGCTCCTGGCCAGCTTATCAGCTGATTCTCTGCTAAGGAGCGGGTACCCAGAACTCTTCCTTTATTTCCAACAGCTTATGTGATCAAGCTGTCAGGAAGTACATTCACTGAGCATTAAGGAAAGACCCCCCCAGAACAGGACGAGTGTCAGATAACGGGAGTGCCAGCTAATCTAACACTGGAGGGGCTCCTGGGGTGGTTGCAGAGAGGTTAAAAGGCCCAGCCTAGGCTTCCAGGAGAACAGCAAGTTTCCTAGGGCTTAACGCTCCATCTACTTCTCTTTAAAACCTAACTGAGTTCCTGAGATCAGAATCAGGCTGAAAATGCTTAAAATACTCAAAACCATTTAAAACTGGGAATGAGAAGGGGAAAAACAAACAAACAAGAAAACCAAGTTAAATTATGAACAGAGTAAAACTACCAAGTAAGTGGGTACAAGTCAGAATGAAAACTGGACCCCCAAACGGAAAGGAGGAGGAGAAGGGGGGTAGGGAGGAAGAACCAGAGAAGGCCCTCCCTAGGAAGATCCCCATCTCTGGATGTGAACACTGTGCATCACCCCTCTAATAGGCCACGATGTCCTTGGGCTTAGCAGGAAAGAGCCCAGTGGCTGACAAACCCCAGTGACACAGTAAGAAGTCGGTGATTTCTCTGTCATCTTTGGGGGGTAGGAGAGAGAGAAAAAGAGAGAGAGAGCGCGCTCACATAAAGACTGGAGATGCAGCTATGACTGCTAACTGAGCTGAAAATCTGTGGTAGAAAATACCAAAAATCTACCCATCCTAGGGGAGTAAAATATACAAAACCCTTCCAAAGCTAAACAAAACCCCAAACAAAATGGATGCGTCCTTCCTCCTAAAGGAGAGCACGCTGGAAACGAACACCCTGCAGGAAGTCCTCATGGGAGTTTTCACAAGGCTGGTAGACGTTATTTTGTTTTTGATTCCACAAAAATTTTATCTCCATCCCTAATGCCAAAAGAGTGCAGTGCTCGGGAGCTGTACTTCATCTCTTCTGGGCCAAACGGAGCCTCGTGGTCAAAGTAGTAGAGAAGCATGCTGCTTGTGGGCAACTGCACTAGAGTTTTCAATTGTTTCTTCAGTTCGGCTACTGTCTGGTCCAGGCGGATGCTCATTTCCTCCACTTGGTCATTGAAGTGGACTTCCACTTTTGCACTGCTCTGGGGTCTTAGGTCCACTTCTGCCAAAGGCTCCAATTTCCCATATTTTGTAATGAGCTCATGATACCTAGGAGTAGAAAAAGAATGTCACATTAAACTACTCACAATACACACAGGCAAATGACATGGCTACCCTCAGCATCTTCTCATCCTGTCCCAGATTGTCCCTTCCTTCCTACATGCACATCTAGCTACTGAGTGACTGCTGTGGGTTTAGTGTCCTGACACGGCTACTCTGCTGAGGCCACAGCAAAGCCACGTGCTCACGGACAGGAGTGTCACTCTGAAGACGGCCCCAAAGCCTCGGCTATTTATAAAGCAGCTTAGATGGGCCAAGGGCGTAGTGGTTTCCAAACACACAAGAAGACCTGGACTGCATAAAACAAGGTATGATACACACATGTAACCTAGCACCTGGGAAGAGGAGATAGGAGGACTACAAGTTCAAGGTCATCCTCAGCTCCACAGCAAGGTCAAGGCCAGTCTTGGCTGTATAGGACTCTTGTCTCAAGCAATTGGGTAGGAATGAATAGTTTAAGAAAGAAAACCACTAGAGAGACTGGGTGCTACAAAGGCTACAGGGAGGAGTCAAATGCCCCCAGACTGTCCTTCTTTCTTTCTGTTTTCCTTTTTAAGACAAGGTTTTCTTTATGTAGTCCTTGATATCCTGGAAGTCTCTCTGTAGGCCAGGCTGGCCTTGAACTCACCACCCAAGTGCTGAGATTAAAGGTGCATGCACTCTTTTTGGGTGTTACCACTGAGAAAGGAACTTGCATACCTAAGCATCTGTTTCTTAGTAATATAGGAAAAGGGGGGAGATGTTTCTGGATGCTTCAGTTATGTTGAACAACAATATGAACTGCATCCGTTATCCAGCTCCTTCAAGGAAGCCTTGTTCCGAAGTCCCAGCCTGGCCTCAGCCAATACCAGACAGTTATGAAAGGATCAAGGACTCACTTTTGGAAAAAGAAGACAATAAATAAAGATATTCTGTCATCAGTACAGGAATTAATAAAAGCAAAGCACCGAATGAAGAAAGTGAGTTACGGGGTGAGAACAGGGTCCCTAATATTAAATTCCCACATGGAAATTCCTGTATCTACTGCTAGCCTTGAAGGAATTAAGTCTGATTTGATGGAGGAAGTTGGCAGTGTCCTATATAGCAGACAGGAGGAAAAATTCACCACTATTAGTTTTACCACTACTAAGACTCGCTGAGGTTAATTAAGGATCAGAACTCCACAGTCACGTAACATTGTGCTCCAGCTCTCCTACTCCTGGCTTCTACTCAGTACAATCAGTGTCATAACAAGGTTAGTAGAACGCTAATGACACAGTGAGACATTGTGCCGAGAGATGGAGGGGAGAAATGGGGTGTAGTAAAAATAGCATAGGCCCTGACTTTCAAGTCTATGCTGTGATTAATATGACTCTGCAGCTCAGTCCTTTGGATCGGCTTCCTTGTTAGCAAATGCAGGAGGCTAAGTCCTGCCCTTCCTACTTGAAAGGCAGCTAGAAATTAAACAACTGGTGAGTAACCCTGAACATTCTAAGTTCATATACAAGTAAGACATCAGCATCATAGGCCTGCTGCTCCAGAGCTTACAATAGTAAAGCATACACACACCTTAGAAAACCTAAGACTGAAGTCTCCTCGGGAGGGATTTGTCAGCCTGTAGAATGTCTCCCAGTGCTGGAGCCCAGATTAAAACAAGAAAACAAAAAACAAATCCACAGGCAACAGCAGCAACACAGGAATGGAGGGTATAACCTTAAGGCCAAACATTTCAAATGGAGCCCAGAGCTCTGCAGTATGTGGGTCAGCAGATCAAGAATCAGATCTTCAGACCATACTAACCACTGTGGAGAAAGAAGATAAAGAGAGAAAGTCTCCCTCACTAAAAGACAGCAGAGCCAGGGATGGAGCCAGGGATGGAGCCAGGGATGGAGGAAGTCAGCCAGGTCAAGGTAGAACCAGAATAGATAAAAGCTCTTGCAATCAGAAACCCATATGTCTGTCCACCATCAGGATGTCAGGGCTTCAGTGAAGGAAAAAGCAATCAGAGCACAGCAGGACACGGAAACCCAAGTCAACAAACCCACCAGGAACTGAGATTACAGATGGCTGGAACCTTTCCTAACATCTCCTGTCACGTGCCTTCACATACCTGGAGGTGACTATGATCTTGCAAATGAAATTCAAAAATAGCAGTGGAATTCATATGGTCAAGTGAGCTGACCCCAACTTAAATGTAGTCTGGACGTTTCCCCTCCAGACTACAGAAAAGTAGAAACAAGACCAACACTCTGCCCCCAAGCTCTTCCTAGAAGGGGAGAAAAGAAGTAATAATGAAGGAGTCAAGGAGAGCAATACCATGAAACATGCTGCCATGTTTCAGCAGCATGAGACGTGCCCACTTTCATACATAAGCTATATAAGCCACAGAAATAAAAAGAAATACCACAGGAAGAAGAATGGAGGGAAGGAACAAGAACAAATTCAACATGGAGGCAGTATGCAATCTCAAAGCAAGCACCATGAAAAGAAAAGGCACCAGGAGCTCGGTGGCCTAGGAAGAAGTAACTGGAAATACAAAATCCTAAGAAGTCAAGGAGACTGGTGAATTGGGGCACGGTGAACCTGTGCAGGGGAAAGAGGGAGGGGAGAGGTGGGGGAAGAGAAGGGATGGAGGGTAGAGGAGTAGGGAGGAGAGGGGAGGAGAAAGGGAAAGGAGGAGGGAGGAAAGAGGAATGTCGTCATTATCAACCAGACAATCTGGTGAGGAAGAAGAGCCAAGTACTGTCCCTAGCCTAATTCTGTTCAGCAATAATTTCAGCTTGGAGACATTCTGAAACAAAAAAATACAGAGGAAAGTCCTTCCAGGGGAAAAACATCAACAAAAGGATCAGGGAATTCATAGTAAACCTGTCTGCTTAAACATGAAACTACAACTTAACAAAGGTAACTTTTGTATTTCTAGACTCCCTTGACTCGATAGACACATGCACTGACCTCAGCCATAAGCATTCCCTGTAATCTAAGCTTCACTATGACACATGAGCACGCGTATTTATAAATTAAATGATTCTATGCTGGGACACTGGAATGTCTTATACATTCTCAAAATCAACATGTACAGAATAATCCATGGTTGTTCCCATTATCTTTTCTTTCAATCTTTCATATTTTAATAAACAGTACTGAAAACTATCCAATTTTTCTAGCCAAAACCTGAGCAGTCTGGCTCCTTCCCGTCATGTATGGTATCTCTTTCCTCCACTGCCTTCATCCAATCAACTAACATCTTTTGATTCCCCTTTCTCCTAAATGTCTTATTAATCTTATAGCTTGAGTGCCCCATGAGCCTTATAAATTCAACTAACTCTTATTAATGATCTTAACTGATACATTTTCTTTCAATACATAAACTAGATGACTTTTGTCTATATATATTGACTCTCTTCCTGGTAGGCTTTCCTATGCTGCAGAGTTTAAAAAGCTGAGAACTTCATTGCCCAGATTCCCTCACAGATGAGATTTAGCTTCTGCCAAGATCAATCAGCCCAGAGTGAATGTCGCAGACCCAGCACAGGGACAGTCTAGGCATCAGCTCCTTAATGACCAGACTAATTCCTGGAGTTAAGAGCCTGGCAACACCCTGCTGATCTGGAGAGCAAACATCAGGGACAGTGCCTGAGCTAGGTACCTCACCCCCACCCTCAGATTACTGCAGAGGTAACAGTGCCTTTTCGGGGAGGGGTTCTTCTGTGGTATGATACTTGAGGCAAACCTAGGGAGGCAGCTGGAGTCTACTCTTCTGGCTCTTCTAAAGAGTTTGTATGGATGTTAGTCTCTGCATGATATCCCTTCTTAAGCAGCTTATCACTTCCCATGAATTTAGGGTTGCTCCAGCACATGCTGTCTTCATTTACAAAAAGCCCAGTTTGTTTTTTTTTTTTCCTTTTATTTTATTTTTTAATTAATTTATTTTTTACACTCCATATTTTACACACACACACACACACACACACACACACTCATCCACCCTACAAGTGTTCCTCCCCAACCCCTGTCTCCAGCTGGATGTCCCCCTCCCCCCACCTGAGCTCTAAACTTCCTGGGGCCTCCAGTCTCTTGAGGGTTAGGTGTATCATCTCTGAATGAACACAGACCCGGAGCAGAAGTCCTCTACTGTGTGTGTTGGGGCCTCATATCAGCTGGTGTATGCTGTCTGTTTGGTGGTCCAGTGTTTGAGAGATCTCGGGAGTCTAGATTAATTGAGACTGCTGGTCCTCCTACAGGATCGCCCTTCTCCTCAGCCTCTTTCAGCCTTCCCTAATTCAACAACAGGGGTCAGCTGCTTCTGTCCATTGGTTGGGTGCAAAAATCTGCATCTGACTCTTTCAGCTGCTTGCTGGGTCTTTTGGAGGGCAAGCCCAGTATGTTTTTAGAAACAAATTTCTTCCTAGTATTTTAGTCTGGCTCTTTTATCTATTACTCAAAAGTCCATCCAAGCTGAACACTGTCTGCACTGGGGCTCGTGAGCTTCACAAAGCATCTGCTCACCATCTTCCCAAAGCTGTGGTCATAGACAACCCAAACGGTTTCTAACAACTAAGTACTCTATGAAACCAACTTCTCATTTTACAGCCTATGGACCAGAATCTTCATCTGCTATTAACAGTATTTAATATTTGTAAGCCTTGCTTCTTAAGTGAGCAAAATTCCATGTACTGTGCATTTGTGTTCAGAAGTTCCTGATAAGTATCTCTCCTTAAAAAGGTAACATGTGGGGCTGGAGAGATGGCTCAGTTGTTAAGAGCACTGGCTGTTATTCCAAAGGTCCGGGATTCAATTCCCAGCATCAACATGGTAGCTCACAATTGTTTATAATTCCAATTCCAGAGAATCTGACACCCTCACACAGACATCCATCCAGGCAAAACACAGATGCACATTGAATACAAATAAGTAATATTTTAAAAATGTAACATTTAAAACATGAAAAATTCTCAGTGGCCCACTTGGTTAAATATATCCCCTAAGTGATGAGAAGAAAAGAATTTGTTAACCCATCATATTGCTCCTGAGGCAATATGATGGGTTCAAAACTATATCCCAAGTATCCCCTGACCACGCCTATCTAGTCTCCTCTACAATGCATCTTCTTTCACTCGGAGCCAATACCATAGCCACAGCACAGAAGGTTCCTTGACACTGGGTGATGGATTTCCGATTTCCTGACACTAGGCCATGGGTACTCTACTTACTTAGGCATGTACTCATCCCATGTTGGAGGCAGAAGGAACCTTAGCGATCATCTGTCACACACTTTCCAGAAATGCACTGAGAGCCTGCTCATTACACTGAAGCTTCAGGGCTAAAGGTAGACTGAGCCTCAAGCTTACCCTCGACAATCATTTCTCAGTTGAAGCCATGGTGGCTACATGTGATAATGAGCACTATTCTAGAAACTTGTTTTTCAGTCCTACAATCAAATCCCCCCTTTCAATCATTCTTCAATGGCTCTCTCTTCTCAGTTGTCAAAGTGTGTCACCATGTAGTTCATGTGCTCTTGAGCTGAAGATGCTCCAGTTTCAGCCTCCGTGTCCTGAGGCTGCGAGAGAATGCCGCACCTCTCCTTCTGCCACATACACCTGTACGGTCCTAGTGCTTGCTTTCTCTGTCCAAGCACCTCCATTGCAAGATTTACTTTCTTGATTAGCTTAAGCTACAGACCTTCCCCCGACTTCCTCTAGGGTCTGGACCCAACACGTTCCATTAACTACTTACTCTCGCCTTCATTAAAAGAACAAGGTACACTAGACTGGTTTTGAATTCATAATCTGTCTCTGCCTCCCTAGTGCTGGGATTAAGGGCATGTGGCACAACATTTCCAAATCACAATTTCTTTAACTCAAGATTGCCAAAATTACCAGTTAATAGCTAAAACATGACTCATTTGATGATGGAATTCATACAACTACCAGATAGCAGTTAAATTTTTTTCATCTGTATACATTTACCATGACAACCAGGACTTTATTCAAAATGGCTTCATAACTTCGCCTTGCCCTGCCTACCTCTCCAAATTAAAAGAAGCAATGAGTTAGACAAGGCTAAAGTCAAGGGCACACAACACAGGCTAGAAATGTGTGTGTGTGTGTGTGTGTGTCTGTGTGTGTGTCTCTGTGTGTGTGTGTGTGTGTGTGTGTGTGTGTGTGAGACAAATGAAACGGCATCTGATAGAACAAAAGCAGAAAAGGCCTTTTGCCATTCACTGGTAAGTCTGACAAAACTTGGATTCAAGAAGGACTAAGGCTGAGTGTGTTGTGATCCACACACACAGGAGGCAGCGGTGGGCTAGAGAGACTCTTATGCCCTGTCAGTAAAGACGAAACAAGCAAAGAAAAAGCCCTTAGTAGTTTCAGGCAGTACTAACGGTTTAACCTGGCTGGCATCACAAATGCCACTCAGTAACTAAGAACAAGCATCTCTCTTTAGTGTATGCAAAACAAGGGTGACCATGTGCCTACCCCAGGCTATCTTGGGTATCACCTTAGCAACCCTCTCCCCACATGCAAGTGTGCACATGTATGCACGCACATGTATGCATATCTGTAATCACAGAGCCAAGTGGACAATCTTGAGTGACAGGGTTTCTCACTGACCTGGAACTCACTAACTAGGTGACACTGGCTGGAGAGCAAATGACAGCAACCTTTTAGTCTCAGCGCAGCCTCCCCAGATTGAGGATTACCAGTGCACACCACCACACCCAGCAGTTTACATACGATTCACACCTGCAATGCACATGTGTGAGTACACATGCTCAGCGGCCTGGTGAATGATGTCACATTCTTGGCTGCGCTGCTAGACTGCATACAGTTCTGCTGGACACTGTGCTACAGAGAGCAGGGTGCTATTACCTGTCACATATTGTTTTTGCAACTATATGTGAACCTATAATTAACCCTCATAAATGTTCCAATTAAGGAGGGTTACAGAAGACTATACGCACGCCATGGGTGTGCTGTTCTAGAGAAGCCAGAACAGCAGGCACAGAAAACAAGCCGTAGCTGACACACGGGAAAAGTTGGGTAGGGTTGAGGAGGAAATAGTTTTTAGATGATGAGAATTTTAAATTCTGGTTCTTTTGGAGAGGGAGTACATAATGGGACTGTCAAAACTCAGAAATATACAGTCAAAAGGGTGGAAATATACTCTATGTCAGTTACAGGACAATAAACCTGATTTAAAAAAAATAACGTGAGGCCAGAAAATGCCTCAGTGGCTAAGAGTACTTGCTAGCAGTACCCACCATGTAAAAAGCTGGGCCTAACCTCAGCACTGTTGAGGAGGGGGCCAGACACTGTTAGGGCTAGCTGACCACCAACTCCAGACTAAGTGGGAGTCTATCTCAAAAGAAAAGGCAGAGAGTGATAGCATAGGGCACATGGTGTCCTCAGGCCTGTGCGTGTGCTCACATCACACATTTAAAATGGATCCTGATACAAGATAACCAAACAGAATTCATCAAGAAAAAGGGAAATGCAGAAGTGAAATTCCTGCAAAGGCGATCCACACCAACACATCGTGCTTCTCACATGGCAAGGATCTCACTAAGGAGTGAGCTGAAGAGAAGGCAGCACAGAGACAACTGTTCTGTGACCATTTCCACACACAGGTTTAGCACATAACTGCCATGGGATTTTGTCAAGAAACCCCTATCCATGGTTGCCTGGGAACCAAGCCCTTCATGGCTGCTTTCTACAGAGGAGTAGAAAGAGGTTCTTTTTGCTTCAGATTCAAGATTTTCAACCAGATTTCATGTGAAAGAATTGCCCATTAAGATAAAAATAAAGCAATGTAGAAACCAAGACACACTCCACAGATCATAAGAGGTACCACAATTGTGTATAAACTCTTAAAGCTCAATGAAATTCCTAGTAGAAAAAATATGAACCCAACCCAATTCATTTTACAAAGCTAAGATAACCCAGAAGAACAGATAATTGTTATAGGCCAATTTTACATTTATAAATAAATGGAAACATTCCAAATAACATGAGATTAAATCCTATTTGCTTATGAAGGATATTTCTTATTCTATAACTAGTTGAACACTGGAAATGGTTCAAAACAAACATATTGTTAAAATCCAGACTAATGGAAGACAATCGAAATGCAAAAAGAGCATTCTATAAAACCTGGTGCTGTTCAATGACCGAAGGAACACCCTAGAAAACTAAGAACAAAAACTACTGCAGCTCAGTAAAAGTCCAATTTCATATCAAAATGTATGCACTGGATACATTCTCTTCCAAGGAGAAAGAAGGCCATTCATTAGACGGCCTCTACTGCATTTTAGTCTGGGTGTCTGGGTAGGTTTACGAGCTCGGCTCAGAGCCTCCAACACATGCTACACATGTATTCTACCATTTGAGCTACACTCGGACTGTCTGTCATTTTAAAAATCCCACTGGATGTTCTACTCAAGGAAAAGAAACAAGAGTTACAAAAATTATTTGAGAAAATACGTATGTAAAGAGAAATCCCCAAGAAAGTAACTATGAACTACCCTAAATATTGTTAAGAAGGTCAGATAAATGGCACACAAAACTGCCAATGGCCATCCTAGCAACCAACAGTAGCCAACTAGAAAAAGGAATCTCATTTGAAAGAGCAATAAAAGTTAATAAAGTACCTAGAAAGGAACTTAACAAAACTGTGCAAGACATTTGTGAGAAAGCACATGCACCCCGTGAGGGCACAATGCTCTGGACATACTGCACAGAGCCCTCCTCCACTAGCACAGGGCGAGCAGTGAGGCCCGTTGCTAATTCTCTCCCCTGCTAACAAACGCACTGCGTTCACAATCTAGTTACAGCAGGGTTTGTGAAACTTACTGTCCTAAAGCCTATGTGGGACAGAAACAGCCTTGTAATTAACCAAAGTAATTTTAAAACAATAGTGGGGAAGAAGCTTATCCTGGCTAGGAACTAAGACAGTGTAACATAATGAGGTAATGGTACAAGAATGGATAAATATGCCTACATATACCAATGGACCAGATCAGGCCCTTGAAATAGAGCCACGGAGAAAAAGCAAGACACAGGACAGAGACATCACTACAGACCACCAAATCCACGCCAGGATGGCAGGGAAGGGGAGATCTCAAATGCTGTGTGAAATCACACAGACAGCAATTCCACGTGGTAAAAGCCATGGAGCACATACAAACGACAGTGCACATGCAAACCACAGCACACATACAAAACTCGTGAGAGTATCTTAAGTGATCATAGATAGGAGCAAACCTCCCCTTTAATGTGATTAGAATAAGTAGCAGCTGTGGCTGCATGCACAAGACCAGCACACACTGAAGCCAGCCATATACCAACACCCTATACTCACACACATACTACCAGCACCAACTGGAGTTTATAGTAAAAATCAAAACAAAAAAGAATTCAGATGTTGGAAGGGAGATATGGTAAGTGAACACACACACACACACAGACACACACACACACAGACACACACACACACACAGACACACACACACACACACACACACACAGACACACACACAGACACACACACAGACACATATATTTTTTTGAGATATGGTTTCTCTGTGTTGTCCTGGCTGTCCTGGAACTCACTCCGTAGACTAGGCTGGCCTTGAACTCAGAGACCCACCTGCCTCTGCCTCCAGAGTGCTGGGATCAAGGGCATGCACCACCACTCCTGGGTATAAAATAAATTTTAAAGAGTAAGCTGTTGAATAAAAGATTGGTAAAAGTTGGCATTAAAGTTTAATACTGTTTTCAACAAAATAGAACTGAAAAGACCACATCAGTGAATACTTCACTGACACAGAAGTATAAGCCCTATTTTAAATGTGGTGTTGTTGGTTTTAAAGAGATACCAAAGATGCACACCAGGTTTCTGACATGAGGAGCTGGAGCAATGGCTTAACAGTTATGAGCACTTACTAGCTTTGTAGAGGATGTGAGCTCAAACCTGCAGAAACTCCAGCTCCAGGGGGAACTGACCAACTCTTCTGGCCTCTGTGGGCAACCGCACTTGGATGTGCAGCATACACACAAGAGCTGCTCTGCTAACTTCCTTGAGTAAGAAAGAGAATAAGCAGAAAGGCTAAAAGCACCTCACATTTTCTCTGAAATATTCTTTCTTTTTAATTAAAGTAAAATAATGTGAAAAATAAACTCATCAGCTCTGAATAGAGGAAAATGAGTACCTTATTATTCTTAGTATTTTTTAGTTTTATTTTTCATTTTTAAAAATTAAACAAACAAACCACCACCAACAAAATGGTAAAGCTGGCTATTTGTTCTGGCCAGAGAACAAAGACAGTGTTCTCAAGACTAGCAGCTCGTGGGGGCCTCACTGTGCCTCTTTTCTTTGAAATGCTCATCTGTAAGTGCTTTAGAGCTCAGGAAGGCAGCTACCTCCTGGTGGGCTGAGGCTGAGGCTGAGAGGCTGAGGCTGAGAAAGAGGCAAGAAGTCAAAAGCAGGTCCTGGGTGACTGGAGTGACAAAGCTTGCAGGCCACGGGGAAAGCTAACATTTCAGAGGGTCTCTGAGGAGCTGGGAGGAGAAAGCCCCTTTTGTCTCCATCAGACTCCCAGCTGAATGTGAGCAGTGCTGTGTCACCACCCTGACAGAGGATGATGGAGCTTGGCAATGCAGAGAACCCCAGGAGACCCGTGACCAGGGGAGGAATGTTCCTCACAACAGCAGGTCCTCTGTGTGGAAGGAATATGAGGTAAGGGACACAGTGCGCTAGGATTCCTCCAGCGTCTGAGACAAAACAGGCCTTCATCAAAGTGGTGTCCAAATACAGCCTGCTGCCCTGTCTCACAATCACAGGAGATGCAATCAACTCGGCTATGAAAAGCCATTAGTCTCTAGCAGGAAAAGCCACTCTCCATACTTCACAAAGCATGCCACTGGTGACACTAAGCAAGCACTCGAGGAACTGGGCGCCTAGTCCCCAACATTCTAAAGAAGCCTGCCGGAGAGCTCAAGCATCCCTCAGGACACATGTGAGGCACCCATTTTTGAGGGGAGGGAGCTTAAGGAAGCTGCTCCAGGCTTTGCCCCTGGTTTCTGATAGCAACTCTTCTCTGTCCATCTGTCCATCAGCTAACTGTCCTCTGGAACCTCGGCTCTTATAACTCTTTTGATAAAGTTTGAAATTTTAAGGTCTGAAAAAAGGGACACCCCAAACAGCTACCTCACTCACTTCCCCATACTGAGCTCAAAAACAAGAAGCCACTGCACCCCCAAAGATATAAGACAAGTTGAAATCCTAGAGGAACTTGCCTCCTTTTTTTTTTCTCTCTTTAAAATTAAACAGAGGACTACGTATTAGCTCAGTGCTAAAGAAGCAATTTAAATCCAATCTCTCAGAGGAGATGGAGAGAGGAAGCAAAGACAAGATAGAGGGAAACTCGTAAACAGAAGTAGTATGACAGGCATCGGGTTAAGGGCGAAGCAATAACAACATAGGTGCTGGGCTTTGAGTGTGGACCACCCCCCCAAACATCCTGAATGATGGTTGTGTTGCCCTAGATGGATCACGATTGTAAACATTCAAAAACAAGCAGAAATGTTCAATGTGTTTCCCTAGGACTAAATTCTATAATTCAGCATCCTACACAGGCATCCTCTAGAAAGGCTTTCAGTGTCTAGAGTACAGCCTTGTTTCCCACAGTTGCAACTAGTAAGTTACTCTCCAGGTCTCTTGCCCTCCTTGTAACCAGAGCCCAAGTCCACCCTTTGAGCCATCCACCCCCACATCAAACTTACAGCAATTTCCTACCACAGTAAGAAAGAACAGTAAGTGCCACCACCACGCTGGCTCCTCTCTTACCTCCACTACTTCTAGTCAGAATAATCCCCCCTCACCTTGAGCAGGCAAGCACAAATGCTTTCTAGGATAAGGTGGTCCTTTCCCTTACCTAATAGTCTTCCTCATGCCCTCTGAGCACAGTCATGTACTGAGCATATGCTACACTGCCAGGCAACGTCTGGATCCTGGGGAGAAGGGAAGGCCCTAACAGGGAACACTGCTGCTCTGCCCAGTAGACAGTACCAAGTGTGGGAGGCATGAAGAGACGGACATCTGAATGGACAATGTAATACAAATCAAGTCTGGTAATAGGCAAGTGAAATCAAATTACAGGAGACAAGGTGCACTGTCTTAGCTAGGGTGTGCTAATGAAGAACCTCAAATAAAGTGAGAACAAGAGAGAAAGCCAAACTGGTAGCCTGCTTGGTGCAGTCTAAACTGGGAGAGAGCACTAGAGCCTGAGGTGACAGTGAACCAGCTGATCACCAGCAAGCAGTTTTCTGCTTCTGTGGTTTGAAATAAATAAACCTGACTTTGTGTCAGCTGTTGTAATGTTAACAGTACAGGCAAGACGCAGTGTGAAGGTTTGGACTCGAGCACGAGGCAGACAGGAAGTCAGAGGCCATCTATGGAGAGTCTGTGAAAATCTAACTTCAAAAGGAAAAGAACCCAGATGGTCTCCATAGAGAGTAAGGAGAAAGAAATCAGGAGTGACTCCATCATTCTCCCAAGAGCTCAGAGCAGGAATGGAAGGCGTGAGGAGGCAGCAGAGGGGCACATGTGGAGGAAGATCGTGTGTGGGTAAGAAGACATCAAATGTGATTTCAGACACACTTTCCACATCCAGGCAAGGTGTCAAGCTGGAAACACTAGGTCAGGGTAACTCATCCCTGACCCGATCTTATTATTAATTATAGCTACCCCACACAGGTGGCATCTAGAGCCCACAGGAATGACTACAAGTATGAAATGGACAGGTGCAGGAAGAGGAGTGCAAGGAAGAAAGGCCTGGGAACTCAGCCTCTGGAGGTCAGAGGTCAGAGGTCAGGATTCATGGAAGGAAAGGATCTCTAGCTTGGCCCCGAAGCAAGCCTCTCGCACACCGCTGTTTATCCTTGCACCCCCAATTCCTGGCCCAGTGCTGCTTGGTATATAGCAAGTATTCAGTAAATAAGTTAAAACGTCTCCTGCACCCCAACTAGGATCTAGAGTCAGTTCCTAGAAGTTCTCCTGGTGAAGCAGAAGAATCCAGTCACTGAAACATGATCAACCAGCAGAGGACATCCTTCCAGCCACCTGCAGCACACACTCAACTTACTATGAAACAGTACACCACTGCTTCAAGAGCCACTGGGAGACAAGGCACAGAGGAAGCCTATTGACCAGCAGAGCAAACACTGGGATGCTCAAAGGCCAAGAGACAGACAACAGCGGCTTTTCTTCTCTGGTTGTCTCAGACAGTAAATAAACACACAGCCTGTGTCGGGAGTCTCCATTCCAAGCTGGCCAGTTACTTGCCATGAGCAGCCACAGCAAGGAGGCTCCACTCACCAGAAGACTACAGTGACAAGGGTAACCGAGCACCCATAGGCAATCGCTGAACTCTTATGAGACACATTCACAACACTGAGGTGTGGCTCCCTTCTGTGCCCAAAATGGTTTATTCTGGGATAGGAAAAGAGATTGGAGATCTCTGGATTGTCCTTAGTGAGTTCTGTTCGTAAGATGATCAATCACAGCCAAACAGTGTGGAGAAAACAACTCAGCTGCCCCCAGGGCCCCTCAGCCCGCCATCATGCCCTTCACATGTCACTCAGAGACCACCTGGGTCACTTTCCTCACACGTCTAAGTAATGAAGACTAACTTCATGTCTAATTAATACAAGGCAGGAAACCCAGAGAAAAGGAAGGGCTCAGGGAACCGAACTAGGAAAGACAGTATGGAAGTCAGGGTACAGGAAATCGAATTGGACACCATTGAAGAGCACCACCGTCACCAGCAGCAGGACCAGTCAAAGGAAGAGCAATGTCTTCTCTAAAACAAATGGACATAGCTGTGGATTTCAGGACACCGAAGCCTTACTGAGTCAGTATAAACCCGAGGTTTCCCAAGGAGTCATACTTCCACTGTGTACTAACTGCACCAGGGCTATGTGTGACGTCAGTATTTTAGGAAGAGGTAATGTATGTAACTGGAAGAGAAAATGGTGAGTTCAGTGCCAATGCTCCACCCACTAGCACTGTCTTAATTCACAGCATGCATACTGTACACGGTATGCACTTCAGTATACACATTCTATACACTGTCTTATCTGTCACTTCCTCTGGCTGTCAAACATAAATGCCACTATAATTTGTATTATACTTATTTATTTATGAATTATATAATTTGTTGTTGTGGGCGTGGGTGTGGGTGCCATGGCACACATGGAGGCACAAAAGGACCTTTCAGGTGTCAAGTTCTTTCTTCTCATGTGGGCACAGTAGATGGAACTCATGTTGTCAGGCGTGGTGGCAAGCGTCTTTACCAGCTGTGCCATGTCACCTGCCCCCACACTTCCTTTTTAAGTGCAAAATTGTTCTGGCATATCAAGAGGGCTCAAAAACATTTGCTGAATAAACCCATCAGATTTATATAAAAACTGCTGGGACAGGCATTGTAGTGGATGACAGATATCAACTTTGGCTATCTGATATCTGAATGAGCTTCAGATGACAGCCTTGAGGGAGGGGTGGCCCAAAACACATGAGATGCAAGCAGCTGAAAGAATTCAAATACTGAAGAGAATGCATTCTTCCTGTGTCCCCAAAAAGTAGAAGAGAGGAAACGGCACAAACCTGTCACTTTCAGTCATAGGTACTAGGCAAAGACGTAGACATGGCAGCTTGTGTGTGTGTCTCAGAGTGTCCACCACATATGTGCAAGAGCCCACAGGAGTCACAACAGGGCATCAGATCTCCGGAAGCTATAAACAGTTCTGAGCGGCCACGTGGGGCCTGACAATTGAACTTAGGTCCCTCTGTAGGAGCAGAAAGCGCTCTGAAGTGCCGAGTCATCTAGCTACCTCCCAGAGGTTACTGGCAACAAATACAGACCTACAATTCATGGGCAAGGCTACAGCGATGGCATGCTACCTGTTGCTGTCTGTCCAAACGTCACTGTCAGGAGCATGCTGCTCGTGTAGGGATAGAGAAATCCTAGCTGGGTCTTCGTTCCACTGATCCCGCCCGAGAGTAATTCTCTTATCTTCTTGTCCGCTCTGTGAGCCACACAGCTTTCATTATTCTCTTACTAAATTCCTACCTGACTTAACTTGTCCAGAGATGATTCTGTTGTTTGCACTAAGAAATTAGCAGGCAGTAGATGAATTACAAGCAATAGACTCTCAGGTAATGAAGGGCAATCTGTGCTTGGTTTCTGCCTAGGAGAGGCCAGTGGGTATCATATTAGTGCTCCCAGAAGACATTCTTTAAAGCCTCGGTGTGGAGATGTGAAAGAACTAATTATCACTCATGGTCACATGGAAGGCTTGGGGTAACTGAGATAGTGCTGCCAAGAATGAAGAGAGTGCAAATTCAAGGTCATGAAGCACAGCCCCTGCTAGCTTATGGGATTAAATAAAAGGATACCATGGCAAAATCCTCATAAACTATGCCCAGGGAGGAGGTTGGAACACAGGTACTATTAAAAATACAGTGTAGTCAGGCATAGTGGCATATGCCTACTATCCTAGCACTTATAAGGCTGAGGAAGGAGCAAGAGTTTACAGCTAGTGGCAGGAGAGGTGGCTCAGGAGTTAAGAGGCTCCCAGATTTTCCAATGGACCAGAGTTTGGTTCCCAGTACCCTTGGCAGGCAACTCACAAACTACAGTTCAAGGGAATCTGAAGAGTTCTTCTGGCATTCATAGGCACCCATACAACTGACTCCCCAAAATACATATGTAAAATTTTTAAATAGATAAAAAAATAAATAACATGACTTTGAAGCTAGCCTGGGCTACATACTAAGACCCCATTCCTGCCCACCCCAAAAAAGTACCTTTATTTTCTCAGAAAACAGCTAAGGTACCATAAAAAATATAGAAGAATTTATGTCTTTGCTTCTAAATTGCAAGAGTGTAACATCTGTAATAGTCACATGAGCACAGGCAAGCTGATGCAATCAATGACTGGAGAAGAAGAAAGGGCTGGAGAGATGACTTAGAAGTTCAGAGCCCATACTGCTCTTGCAGAGGACTAGAGCTCAGTTCCCAGCATTACCACTGGGTGGTCCAAAGCCACCTGTAATTCCAGCTCCAGGGGATCTGACAACTCTTGCCTTCACCAGCACCTGCATTACATGCACAGACTCACCCCACTCCCCAACACTTATTACTAAAAAATAAATCTAAGAAGTAAAACATCTTTAGAAAAGAGTGCAGGAGAGGACTAGCATGAAAGTGTGTGCAGGGTGTTCAGAGCCCTTCCACACTTATTCATGAGTCTACTCCTCTAAAAAGCTCCTTGCAAGAATACACTAATCCATTTTTTCTGGCCTTCCACACATATACCCTGGCTGGCTAGCATCACGGCACACTCAGAGAGGATAATTACAGAAAGACTCTGGTCACTAAGGCACATATTGGAAGTAAGTGTAAGGTAGAGCCCAAGGGCTCAGACCAAGGAAGGAAGGGCACCTTTAACTCTTGCTGCCTCTATTGGCATAGGCACTTGCCAAAATGTCTGAAATCTGACAGCTCCCATCAGCAGCTGAGTGCAGTTACCGTGTGTGTGTGTGTGTGTGTGTGTGTGTGTGTGTGTGTGTGTGTGTCCAGTTGGCTGACAAGAGTGGATTTAATCATGCGCTATGCTAAAGGAAGCTGAGATGCCAATTTTTTTGATAACATGCATGAATTCAAAACCTTGAAGGACACAAGAATGATGAGTGATCTTATCATCCTCATTGCTTCCCACCCATCTTTTCTCTTTACGAAACCTTAGAAGGACCTAGAAGACAGTTCCTACTCCAAGGCTGTAAAGAGAGCAGCACTCACATCTCTGAAAAGGACTTCACAGGCCAAGGATGCAGGTAGAGGATTGGACTAGGCTACCTGCTTCCACTTGAAGGACAGAAGCAGCCAAGCAGTGACATGTAAGTGCTAATGGATGGGAAATAGGCATAATTAGATAAAGAGGCAGACAGGAAGGAATGGTTATTAAATAGTCTGTGTCAGGGCCGGGGAGAGAGGTCGGCCAGTACAGTGCTAACAGCGTAATCATGAGGACCTGAGTTCAGATCCACAACACCACTATAGAGAGTTAGGGATACCACACACATACAGTCTCTGAGAGAAGAGATTCCTGAAACTTGCTGACAAGCTATTTTAACTAAATTACCAAGCTCCAGCTTCAGGAAGAGACTCTGTCTCAAAAAATAATGTGAAAGCAACTGAGGAAGACAGCAAATGTCAATGTATTTTCTCCATACTCACAGACACATATATAATAAGTACACACACATACAGACACATGAATATTCACATACCTACACAAAAATAAATGAATGCACTCAACAGTCTGTATGAATCGTCTGCAGCAGTGAATGGGTCCTGGAGTCATTAGGATCACTTTAAGGAGCCCATGAGCCCTGTTCAACTGCAGCATTACACAGAGAGCAACAGAGCTTCTTTATGGAGAATCACAGTCAGTCACTACTAAAGACCTGGTGATGGGGACTCTCCTTCCATCTCCACAAATTCTAGTTCTGTGATCCCAAAGGATGACTGCAGTTCACGGCATACCCCAAGATTCCGTCCGATAAATAGCTTGTAAAATGGCCTTTAGATGTAAGCTTTCCAAGGTTTCAAACCTTAGCCCTCAGAATAGCGTCCTTCTGGAAACTGTACCTCACAGCTACCCATGCTATTTCCACACATCACCAGGCCAAATGTATCACCCAAAAAAGGTTGCTGAAATGTTAGCCAAGGTAGGAGATTAAGTGCCAGGGGAAATAGAGGAGTCATATTTAGGTGTAGATGTAACCCAGAGGCTCTCTTTAGGACTTCCTGTACTACCAGGTCTAAAGGAATTGCAAATCTAAGAATAAAAGCAGAGATATATGAAACTAGTAAGGTTGCAGACGCCAACACAAACAGCTGGCTCCAACTGTACTGCCTGAAGTCAAAGAAGGCTGTGAGCAAACAGAAAGGGGGTGGAAGAAAGCAGTGAGCACCCAGACTAACCAGAAACTCATCTCCATGTGCACAACAATCACATTAAGGACATGCGAGAACAGCTGTCTTTCTTACAGCTGGGAAAAGGAACACTCAGATGCTGGAAAGCCTAAGAATAAGAAGTAAGCTATGTTCCTTTTGCTGTGTGGTTTCTACTTGGGGAAAGTGTGAAGATTAGGATGCTGGGGATGTAGTCAGGAGAAAATGCTCACCCAGGAAATCCAGGTTCCCTCCTCAGCACCAGCATCCACTATAAAAGCAAACTAAATAAGCAAAGTCTGACGTTTCATGTTTCTCAAAAGAAATTCAAGAAAATGCCTAAAAAGATCCATGTGGTTTTAACCATGTGGTTAAACCAAGAATGTGGCTACATTCTTCTGTAGTTTTCATACTTAGGAGGCAGAGACAATGGGCCCTAAGTTTAAGGCCAGCCTGGGGTCAAAGTGAAAACCAGTAAGACCTTGGGTTAAAATGGGAGAGAAACAAGATGGGGCCTCTGGTTGTCCTCATCAACTCCCTCTACAATGGCAGCAGTTACACAGTAGGTACTTAATAGAGAGTTTTAAATGAGAAAAATGAGCAGCCAATGACACAGTTGCACTGTGGTGTCCACAGACAGCAGTGCCAGTGGTGACGCATCAAACAGGAGCTGTCTGTACCTCTCTTGGGTCCTGCCTAACACGTCTTTCAATACCCTTATAATACATTTCTCTGCTGATTAAAGCTAATCAAGGTTGATTTCTATGGCTTTCATTCTAGAACACTATTACAGAGGAATAAATGCACATCAAGATAATTATACCATTAGGGACAGAAAACAATTTTATCTATTTCTGTACCTACACAGCTTTATCTACAGGTATTAGTAAGTTTGTCAAATGGAATAGATACTGGGTTATACTTTAGCTTTAAGATCTATTTACTTTGTGTGTTAGCATGGCTTGTATGTTCTTGCATGTGTGTGCATGTGTGCCTGAACATGTGTGTGGGCGGGTGCACCAACTGGTGCTCATGTCATGATGTATGTGTGTGGAGTCACAACCTGAAGGACTGGGTTGTGTCCTTCCATTCTGTGGGGCAGACTCCCACCGTCAGGCTTGGAGGCGAGCACTGTGACCCTTTACCTGATAAGCCATCTTGCCAGCCATGGATTAGACCTCAAGTGTATAGTCTACCTTAAAAAATATGATAAATACCCCCTCCCTCCCTCCCGCTTGCTGTTCTAAGGCCATTTACAGAATCTTAAGAATATTTAATTTCTCTTGTATTTTTAAATACTTAGGACTTTTAATATTTCTAAATAACCACAAAAGTACTTTTATGCAAATTTATAGCCCCATAGAATGCTCATCACTTTTGGTCACAAATATTAGACGGTAAATACTAATTCCTCTGAGGAGAAAACATGTCCATCTAGCAGGAATGAGTCCGAGTCAGAAGTATTGCAGATATCACATTCAACCTGCCTTACATCCCTCCCTTGTAGACACAGCAGCCCTGCTGCTGAGACCTGGTCTAGGGAGGGAGGGCTTCTGCTAGGTTAGTCTAGGGAGGGCTCCTGCTAGGCTAGTGAGGGATAGTCTAGTGTAAGCCTTGAAGATTCCCTGTTGCTGTTTTTGCTACTTGGGAGTTTTCTGTTTAATTGTGCATAGTGGGGTTTTGTTTGTTTGTTTGAAGACATTCAGCCCTTGCTAACCTCAAACTCACTAAGTAGCTATGGATAGCCTTGAATATCCAATTCTCCTATTGGACTCTTTAATGCTAGGATTACATATGTAAACCACCGAACTCAGTTGTCACCACCATCACCACCACCTCCTCCTCCTCCTCTTCTTCTTTCTCCCCTCCTCCTTTTCCTCTTCTTCCTCTTCTTCTCCCTTCTTCCTCCTCTTGCCCTACCCTCCTCCAAGATAGGGGTTCCCTTCCTAATCGTGGTATCATTGACATCCTGGTCCAAAATAGCCTCCTCCACTTCCGGAGGTCTGGAATTACTGTTATGTGCTACCATGCCCAGCTATCTCTTTTTATCTTTTCTTTTAAATACTTCAAGGACACTTTCCATCTTCTCTCCTTTCTTGCATGTGTGTGCATATGTGGCTTTGGATGTCCATTACTTCAGAGTGTGCATGTGGAGGTCAGAGGACAGCCTCAGGTGTCAGGCCTTACTCAAGCCAACCTCACTGCTGGTTATCCAAGCTATGCATGTCAAGCTTGCTGGCCCAAGAGCTTCCGACTCTCCTGCCTTCCCTCCCATCCCCCACCATGGCTAAGACTGTGGCCGATGTACCCGACTTCCACGTGTGCTTATACTTTCTCAGCAGGCACTGTTACCCACTGAGCCTTCTCCATGCTCATGATCCACAGGCTGAGAAGCATGCTACTACAGAAAGGAAAATGTTTGCTTTTGTGTTTTCCCTTTCTCTTTAACACCTACTTACAAAGTCCTCTAGGATCTAAAGATCAGACTTGTCCCAAGGCTCTACAGGGCCTACTTTACCTGAATGGCACTTCCTCCTGTGGAACATCCACATAGTACCGGATGAAAAATCTCTCAGAATCCTCTCGCTCACCATCTGTGACAACACTGCCATTAAGTTTGGAAACGGAGGGCAATCTGTAAGTTAGAACCACAATAAAGACATTTTAAGGAGCCGGAAATAAAACAACTGGTCATTGTTTTTGGAAGGACATAGCTGGAGAGGCCTTGCTCCTGTGTGAAGACTGATGTGCAATGAGGTTATCAAAAGAATGCAAGAGTGCTACATTTCCAGATGTGGCCCAGATGCTCTGTCTTAAACCTGATCTCTCAGAGCACAATGCTAGGACATACTTTCCAACACAGGTGGATGGAATTCAAACCAAGCTGTGGGTCTATAGTACCTAACAGTCCTACTTCACACCTTTCCTTTAATGTACATGTGTCTGCCTGTGTATGCACTCACATGTAGGGGTGTCTACAGAGGCTCAAGGAAAGTTGGAGTTATAGATGGCTGCATACCACCTGACATGGGTATTACATGAATACTGGGAACCGAACTCTGGGCCTTGGAAGAGCAGCGGGTCTTTTAACCACTGAGCCATCTCTCCAGCTCCATTTTAAAGAGGAAAAATAAAATTTTAACACTATATCTTATTAAATTCAATATAACAAGAATATAAGCATTTCCACATGTAATCAATATTTTAAAAAGTAAGTTATAAGCTCTTTTATAGTCTCTTACTCATATAAATTGGAGGAAATTCTGTGTCTGTTTTATAATTCAAATTAGTAATATCTTCAAATATAATTCAAGATATTACTTCAAGTGCTCACAGACACCCAGGCTGGTGGCTGCCATGTTAAATGGCACAAGTTCAAATGCAGTTATGTATAATATGAATATATAACTCATGAGTCACCTTCTACTTGTAAAAGAACTGTGGGAGGAACATAACGCCCAGAGCCTACCTACCATGAGACTCAGGCTTCCCCATGAGGGAACGCTGAGTCCTCGCTGACTGTGCTAAGGAATACCTGCATGGCAGTGTGGGCCTGGGCATTAGCTGGGCATTAGCTGGGCATTAGCTGGGCACAAGGATCAATACTGTGCTGAAGGAGGAACTCTTCTTAGAAACCTCAAAGCCTACTGCTTGTCCTTCAAGAGCTCCGTGTGGGGTCCATGCAAAGAGCAAAGCAAAGCCCCGGGGCCATTTTCATCTTAGTCAAAATTGTTTCTCTGCTGACAGTTGATGTAAGCACATACACACTGGTGGGAGGTTGCACAGTGTGCAGACGGGCATCAGAGACAGAGAACACAGAGAACACAGACAAGACAGAAAACAGATGCTGCTGAGCTGGCTCCATTTCTGGGTACAGGTGCAGTCTCTACAGCCACATGTTAGAAGAAATCAGGATGCCTACCTCAGATGACTCTCCATCAACAGTCTTTCACCTCATCACCCAAAATGAGCTTTCAAATGTTCTAAGTATTTAAAAACGAATGGGCAAAA
>JADRCD010229745.1:0-28284 GCA_019843815.1 Montemys delectorum | reverse complement strand
ATACATCTTACCATATAGGACTGGGTGGCCTTGAACTTGTATAGACAAAGATTACTGGTCTCCTGAACTTTACCTTCATTATGTTTTGTACATATTTCCTCTAATGTATATACCAATACTCTTTGTAATTTTGGTTTTTATTTTATTTATTAAAATTTTCTTTTCTTTTTTCTCTTTCTTTTTCCTTCTACTAAAACTTACAGTGTTGAATCCATTTTTGTTTTCGCTGTGTATATAGTTCCAAGCCTGACCACTCTGAATTGAACAACCAATAAAAGATTTTTTTCCCCTCTCCTGCCCTTTTGCTCCCATCAGCCTGCAGAAGCTGGACAGAGAGAATAAACCAGGGAAGGGATGCATTCTATTTCAATAATAAAAAAAAATTATTTGAAAAGCACTGTGCTGCATATTGTATTTTCAGGTTACCTTTCATCATGAGACTGTAGGTCCATGGTGGTAAATCCAGCACTGCCAGAACTCTGCTTTCCATACGACCTGTAGCACTTCTAGTCTCATCTATAAATTAAATATTCAGATTATGAAAATATCCACAATTTATGTAGCTGAGTCTGAACATCTAGAGGCTACTACATCCACTTGAATTAGGTCTAAGTCTACTCATTACCACAACACTTTAGAAGGACTGGAAACTAGTTTCACAGCTTTGGAGCTGTAAAGAAGAGCTGACAAGGAGAGAGTATAGGAAAAACTTCCATCTCAAGTTCTGTGCCTGGAGAATTGTCACTTTTACAACTGCTAGGCAGCTCTTTGGGGGGAAAAATTCACAATGCTCGTATTTATCTGATTTGTTTCAGTGCAACACCAACCTTCGCCCCCAAGTTAAAATGCACCATAGCCAGAGTATTAACAAAAAACAGTCAACAATAATGTTTTATAATTGTGGATTCTGAAGGAGTCACTATCACATAAGGTAAACAAAAGCTGCCTTAGAAATGTAAGGGAAAAGATTGGGAATAAAATGACTTCAGGGATGCTGAAGAGCTTCAATGGATTCCTGGGAGCAGTAGTGGTCCCATGCAAGAACACACCTGTCATGAGGCCTGCAGGGCTCTGAAGGGCTCCGAGCTTTCACCTTTGTCTGCCTTTGAGACTCTGCCAAAGCATTAACCAAGACTTAAGGCAGATTTAAACAGTCGGCACCAGCACGTTATGCAAAGTGTATACACACGCAGACACACACATACACACACACACACACACACACACACTTCCTCAGCGAATGAAAGCGTTCTTTTTCTGATACATTCATATAAGAAATTTTAATCTGAGCTTTACCTGATCACATCAGACCAAAGAAATTAAAATAGCTAGTGGCAAAGGGCAACAACATAACATCTCATAACTTTCCAAGCATGTCAGGACATCTACAAACACTCAACAAAACAATACAACAAACCCATCCTAGGAGGGAGGGCAAGGGTACACTCATGCTGTTTCTAATGTCTAGTTTTTGATAAAATACATAAACACAGAAACATAAATATAAACATAATAAAGCAAATACACTATTGGGATCTAAACAGTCTAGCTCCCAACATCCCTTTCATTCATAATTAGCCAATGCATGAGCTAGATTTTTACCATTACTTTCAGCGTTTAGACGTGTCTATGGTGCTAGGAAGTGGTTGTTGTTAAAGTTCTCAAAGACATCAAATTATCAAAATCCCCTGTTAGACAGGACTTCTGGCGTTCTCAGGACAATTAGAAATGGGAGATAGAAAAGTAGTTCATGAGCAGGATGTGAGTCACGTCGATGGAATTAGTCAATAGTTCTTGATATTTGGAGGGCAGAATGCTAATTACTGAAAAATCAGACTGTAGTAACAATTCTGAAATACACTTCCTTAATCACATAACCCCTCCATGAAAAGTGTAGGAAGAATTGGAAATGATTTCCAATAGTATCAGTGCATTGTGGAAGTGGGCAAAAGGCAGAATAGCAGCCCAGCTTTCAAATTAAATCTACAGGTCTTTCAGCTGGAGTAGGAAATTCCAGCATAAAAAATGTACCAAGGGCTCCCACAGTCTAGGACAGATTGAATGAATACGACTGCTTTTTATGTGAAACTCAACAATAGCCAAGACCTTGGGGCTATTAAAATTACTCATAGATTTTTTTTTAGACTTTCCTTAGTTTCATGTTCTGAAGGAGAAAAACAATCAGTGAATCACAAGGGAAAAAGTAAAAGTGCCCATTTTTAACAGTAGAAACTTAATAATTACATAAGAAAATTGTTTTCTCTTTAAGCAGCTATTGCCTGGGAGTTTTATGGTTTCTACAAGTAAATTAAGTGGGAAAATGTAGAAATTATTTTATATTTTGAACAATCACCCTGCAAGTATTAAAGTTAAAAAATACTTGGGTAAAATTTCCATCAGTAAAGTAGTAAAAGGGCATTTCAACTTAAATATTAGGTTTCAAACAGATTTAGAGAGTACTATCCATGAAATGCAACTTATTCCAAATGTACATTTCATAGTGATTTTCAGTGTGTCATGGCTTTGCAATCATCAGTATTGTTCAAATGTTAAAATTATATCTTCACAGATCAAAAAGTTTCCTAACCTATTGCATTAGTGGTCAAGCAGTCACCAGGATCCATACTCGCATTTTCTGCAGGTTAATCTGGGGGTGCAGGGAGCAGAAATATGTTCCAATTTCAGGAAGCTTAAGTATTTGCCTTAGGTTGTATTGTCTGCTGACCTCTGTCACTGTTTACCACAGATCTACACATCCTGACTCCAACAAGACTGTCAGCGAGCTTAATAGTTCTTTGTTGTTCTATTTGATTTCTGTCTAACTCTTCCCTTCCTCAAATGATACAGCAAGCTCAGCCTATTGTTCTGTGAATCTCTCCATTCACTTACTAGTGAATTTTTCCTTTTCTATGAATGTGTTATTAAATATGAGGTTTTACCATTCACTGCAAGTTCCCTCAGTCCACGTTTTAGCTTGTTTTCTTAGTGAGCCTGTCTTCACAAAGGTGTTTAAGCCTGCAGTAAGGAACAGTAGAGGCTACATCTCTTGGAGAGGTTGCCCTTTCATTATTCCTACTTGGAGGATGTAAATGAGCGTTTCCCAATTTCTTGTTAACTAATTTACAATCTTATATCTCTACATATTTTACCTTTAAAAAGTATGTAGGGAATATATGTCATTCTGCTTCAAGAGTGTATCACCTGAAGAACAGAGACTCACAAATACTAGTAATTCTAGAATAACTAATTGTCTCCATTTATTCTCCATTGAAACACTCATAATAATTTAAGAACAGTATCAATGAGTACATTATTGTAGACATCATTTAGGGGAGATATTTATGGTGGCTGGAAGCAACTGAAAGTATTGAGAAAAGCTACACCACAAGGCCTGTGGGATGGTGTAGCATCCCCACGGTGGTGCTGCAGGCTAGAAACCCTGAGACCTTGCTGATACATATGATTCTCAGGTCACATCTCACAAGCTACCTTTCAAGCAGCTCTCAAAATTTTGTCTCCCAAGTGAAAGTTTGAAGGCATACTCTCTAGGGAAGCTCCTCTGCCTTCAATAAACAGCCTACAGATTCTTCCTTGGCATGCTTCTCAAAGATGAACTGTAGAAATTCCCTGTTACTCCATGAAGATATCCTGTTAGCATTCTAGGTCTTTCTTCCTAATAGCCAAGAATTAATAAAGGAAAAAGTGATTAGCAGATTATTAAGCTAACAAAGAATCTAAAAATGAAGTCACCCACAAAATGTAATTGGGAACACAAGGTACATGATACTGTAGGTAAAAAAAAAGTGTTAAGTTCATAATTATGATTAATAGACTTAGAGGTTAAAAATACATAGTATTTCTGTAACCAGAACAGAAAATCCTATGAAAACACACACGAACACACACAAACACACACACACACACACACACACACACACACACACACACACTCCTTTCAGAAACCCAGAAGTATGATAGAATAAATTAACAATCCTATATATTAGCTGAAATGGAAAAATAAGACATATCCATATCAATATAAAGGATGAGTTATGAAATGTAAAAGCAGAGACAAATAGAGAAACGACATAGTACAACCAATATTGTTGTGAAAAGTTTTGGATAGAGCATGTGTATATCAACTATTATTATCACATGGAGGCTAATACATGTGGAAGTAATCAAATGAAGGATAGAGTCAAGGGCAAGGAAATGCTAGAATGGGAAGTACTTCTGCATTTTAGATGCTGTGGGATTGAACATAACTGAATAAGGGATACAGAGGAAGAGGGTTCAAGCTCCATGTAAAAGTCAGCACTAGTCTGACTTTCGCCCACTTCCACAATGCACTGATATTATTGGAAATTCTTGTCCATATATACTTCCTATGGTTATCTGTGAGGGGTTATGTGATTAAGGAAGTGTGTTTCAGAAGTGTTAACTACAGTCTGATGTTTCAGTAATTAGCATTCTGCCTTCCAAATATCCAGGGGTGCACTTGTGATTATTGATGTCAGCTGTTACCTTGATTGGGTACCTTAGAGATTTGTAACAGATCTGGATATGTCTCTTTCTGTTTCTGTTTCTGTGTATGTGTGTGTGTGTGTCTGTGTCTAACTTGTCACTATGAGGTAAAAGCAATCTCATGCTTTTGATACCATAATATTCTTCTTCACAACAGGCTCAAAATCAATAGAGTGAAGGACAATGACCAGAACCTTCTGAAACAGTCAAAATAAATGTTTGATCCCCTTACTGTCTTTAGTATCTTTTCCCTAGTATTTTGTCAAAGCAACACAAAAATAACTAATTCTTGTGGTTTCTTTATTTTTGTTATTGTTGTATGTTTGTAGGTTACAAGATCATAGAACAAATTGTTCTTGTGTTATTATTTGTTTATCATATCAGGGTAAAAATTCAGAAACAAAGACCCTACATACACCTTGAGCAATCTTTATTCTTCTCTCATTAGAAATCTACTTGGACATTCACAGAATGTAATATTTGTTTACAAAATTCACTAGAGTTCACCGAAAATTCTTCAGTAATAAAAATTCCCATCACTGAGAATCAAATTAATAACAACATTTCTTGCCATGGATACTTTCATGGCTACATTCCTTGTGGCTGTCATTAAAGCAAAACTTATAGAGAATGAGATATGAACTTCCAAGACCAGAATGATCCATCTCGTGTGACATTGCTACACTTGCCAGAGCAGACAAATGCCTTCAAAGTCTAACTTTTATTATTGAGCAAAAAATGTCTATAAATTCATAACAAAAGCAAAGAATAGAACAATAACTCAGATATTATAATGACAGATTATTGAATTTAAACATTTTAAAGTATGTTCCTAAATTCAAAAGGGTTTAAACATCACAAAAATTCCTGGACATAGGTGGGCACAGGGAGGCTTTCACTATTGTCTTGTAAACGGAAATTTTGTAGACTTCTTTTTGAAATGTAAAATAATTTTTCAATACAGCTTTTATACCATTATCTTCTACTTTTCCTTATTTGAACAAAATTCATCAAAATGGCTAAAGCAATTTTGTCCTCTTTGGTGTTCAAAATTCTCATCCTAAGAGCAACAAAGGAGAGATATTCTTAACATGATTCCCTACTAGTTTAAAGCCTATCTCTTGAGAGCAGGGGGAAGGGACCTTTGATAGTCAAAGGGAAAAATATTCTATCACATAGTCCTGTGATCTGAGATGAACTGGTTGGTTAATATTAAGCCTTACAGGGTATTGAAAAATCAGGTATGAGGTATAGGCTTTAATATCTTGAGATGTTTGTGTTGTTGTGTTAATCATCTAAACACTTGATTTATTAGTAAATGGAGATGATAACTTACAGAATTTCATGGCGAGGAATAAATGTAGAAAAGCTTTGCACCTCTATTATTTTTGTATGTGTTTGCATGTTTCACTTGCAATACACCTGTGCACCAATTGCATGCCTGATATCTAAAGAGCCTTGAAGAGGGCATTGGATCCCCTAAAAATGGGGTTATAGATTTTAAGCTGCCATATGGATGCTGGGACTCAAAGCCAGGTCCACTGGAAGAGGACTGAGTGCTCTTAATCACTGTGCCAACTCTACAGACCGAACCTCTACTTTTAATTCAACTGTAGCTCATGATGGCTGATGTCAGCTGTCAAATGAAATGCCCTGGCTCTTTCTTGATTTGTTACTGTGTTATACAGGGTCTTGATACACAGAATGTGTTAACCAAGAATTCATTATGAAACGAGACTAGCTTCAAACTCATGATCCTTCTGTCTGTGTCTCCTCAATGCTTGAATACAGGAGTATGCCACCATACTTGGCTCTTTCAATCTTTTTCACTCTGTGAATTGTGCAAGTATTGACAGCTGGGAAAAACAATGCAGAGTGCACTCTTGGTGGCTTACATCACCATCCCTGGTATCAAACAGCTTTTAGATTTGCTATCTAGACTTCCAGAGCTCCCTTTTTGTAGACTGAGGATAATAATCCTAAGCCATCTGTGGTCTAATTACTTGAATTGCTGAGGAAAAAGACTGCTTGAGTTCAAGGCCAGCTAGCAGAACAATGGCAAAACTCTTTCAACAGGGTTGGGGGGAATAAAAACAAGGAAAAGATTCCACAGGTCTTTCTCCTTTTAGATGAAAGATTATTAACTATAGATGCCATTCCTAGGCCTCCAGGAATAGAGGAGACTGCCAGATGCTAAAAGAGGTGGCACTGTCTACCAAATATCATACACTTCAGTGAGAAAATACCTTGGCAGGCAGACATAAACGAAGCATTTGCAAAACAGTGGGGAAGGTTAAATGGAAGACAGGACAATGCAATGTATTCAAGGTACCAATACTAATAGTGACAAACAGGGCAGAAGAGTGGCTGAGCCTGGTGACCTTATAGAGGTCAAGGAGCAATTGAGCCACAACCACATCTTTCCTGTCTCTTAACAAACAGCACCATCCTGGAGTTCCCAGGCCACTTCGACTGGCAAGACTTCATGATTTCCTCTCCATTATCTTTTTGTTGTTGTTGTTGTTGTTGTTGTTGTTGTTGTTGTTGTTGTTGTGATGGTAGTTTTAAGTAAATGTTCTGAGTTCTGAGTTCCTGTGGAAAGCAGGAAACATCTGATCTTCTCAAGTGTTTCTACCTGGTGATCAACACTTTGTGTCTCACAACTATAATCACTATGGACAGTGTTTGCTCTTCATTTGACAATAATCCCTATACCTCCACCATAACTCAATTTTTAAAAAGCAATAAAATACAGACTCTGAGTTGGTAAGATCAGGGCTCTCCAAGGAATCTGCTTCTCTCTTAATGTCATGATTCACAAAGTTCAATTCAACCCCATTCTGAGTCAGACGGGGAGAGAACAGACATTCATTAGAAGCTATAAGGGATGAAAACATGAGTTTTTTTTAACAGCTCTAATTCTCTGGAGGTGTGAGGTCAGAAAGGCATTTTTAATCCAAGTTTGTTTAATTTTTCCATTTGTACACTATGTTAGAAAAATATTTGGGGGTGTTCCATAGTATGAACTTAATTAGCATGAAATACCATCTGGCATCTGCTTCCTAATATTTTTGCCAACTTCTACACTCCAGCATCAGTGATGAATGACATGACTTGGCTTTTTGCTCTGTTCCTTGCTCTCCTGGCCAACTTGCTCTCCAAGCAGAGTGACAGCCAGTTTCTTAGATCCCCTTCACTATGTTGGCACAGTGGCACAGGGCTTCATCTGGACTCCCTTGGTCTTTGCTTCTGAGCCTTTTAATTCGAGATGCCATAAGAAATCTTAGAACTGCTACTCAAATAAGTGTCCACCACAAACAAATTGGTTAAGCCCAAGTATCGTACTTGAAACATTTGCACAGTTCATGTAATTTTGTTCTGGTTTTTGCACAGATCGTAGAAGTAACATTCAAACACAGGCCACAGAGAAGGAAGGAAGTTCTTTGGGTACTAGGCTCTAAATTCATTCCTCTAAAATGTTACCATGCCTATTCTGATGATAGGAGAGGATTGATATCATTGCCTTCAACTTGGGAAGTGGTTTATCTTTCTCTATGCAAAATCTACTGCAATAAGCCAGTTTATCCAGGATCTATAAGGAGTTGCAGAGACAAACTATGGAGCAGAGACTGAAGGAAGGACAATCCAGAGACAGCTCCACCTGGGAATCCTTCCCATATTGAATCATCAAATCTAGACACTATTGTGGATGCCAGCAAGTGCTGGCTGACAGGAGCCTGATATAGCTGTCTCCTGAGAGGCTTGGACAGTGCCCGACTAATACAGAAGTGGATGCTCACAGCCATCCATTGGACTGAGCACAGGGTCCCCAGTGAAGGAGCTAGAGAAAGGACCTGAAAGGTTTGTAGCCCCATAGGACAAATAACAATATGAACTAACTAGTACCCTCAGAGCTCCCAGGGACTAAACCACCAACAAAGAGTACACATGGTGGGACTCATGGTTCCAGCAGCATATATATAGCAGAGGATGGCCTAGTTGGACATCAATGGGAGGAGAGGCTCTTGGTCCTGTGAAGGTTCTATGCACCAGTGTAGGGGAATGACAGGGCCAGGAAGTGGGAGAGGATAGGTTGGTGAGCAGGGGGAGGTAGGAGGGAACATGGTTTTTTTGATGTTGTTGTTTTTTTTTCTTTTTTTTTTCAGAGGGGAAACTGGGAAAGGAAATATCATTTAACATGTAAATAAAGAAAATATCTAATAAAAAAAAGAAAAAAGTAAAGGACAAAGCTTGGTGTGCATCAAGTGATGAATAGGCAAGGAATATGAAGTGATTCTAGTGAGATGGAGGATCCTTTGGATCCCATCACTAAAAGACTGAGACTGAAGGATAAAGAAGTCCAAAACAATCTGTGCTACATGGTTACATGCCATCTTAAAACCAAACAAATGAAGAATATATGGTACATACACCCAATAGAAAAGTTCTCAGCTGATACAGAGGATGAAATTTGGTTATTGGCAACAACGTGGGTGGTAGTAGAGGGCAATCCATTAAGTGAAATAAATCAAAATTAGAAGACAAACATCACATGTTCTTATTCACATGTGGACTATAAAAATATTGAGCTCAGATGATGAGAGTAGAATGATAAAGCCAGTGTATGGGATGCTGGGGCAAGTGCAGGTACAGTGAAAAGTAGGGAAATGTTACTGATAAATTATAGTTAGCAAAGGAAAAAGTGTATTTGGCAATCCTATTCTAAATTAAAGTGGTGATAGATAAAATCTTTCCAAGTGCAGAAAAATGATGTTATTTTATGTTTTATCAGAGAAGAAAAGATGAATATTTGGAGAGGTTTAGATCTACAAATAAGTTATACATTACACAATATGTACATGTATCAAAAACAATATTTCCAAAATATTTTTTCTGTTTTTACTTACATATAAAAAGGGTTGGGATTACCAAATAGCACAGGCAGCTATAAAAAGCATAGAAGGAGCTGTGTCTTATCTCCTAGCCACTCACTAGTTCTATCCCTTGAACAAGAGTGAGTATGTGTGTGTGAGTGTGTGTGTGTGTGAGTGTGAGTGAGTGTGTGTGTGTGTGTGTGTGTGTGTGTGTGTGTGTGTGTGTGTGTGTGTTGAGGATGGAGTGGCTATTCAGACTGTTTTACTGGTGCTTTCAGACAAATTAAGTATCTTCCATTTTCATTTTTGAGTCATGATTATAAGAATACATGACTCAGACAGGATTAGAAGCTACCAAATGTGTTCTAAAGCCTCATCATTGAAGCTGAGTGTGTGACCATCACTGGAAATGTCCTTGTAGCCTAGAGGAAACTGTAGTCACCACTCACTTCTCTCTGGCTTTGTTACCCAGTAAATCGACTTAGTCATTGAAGTGTTCCTCCCGCAGATTTATATGTCAACACCTCAACCCAATTATGCTATATCCACAGGTAACTTTAAAAATAGTGATTTCATTTATCTTCTCTGGGTCTGTGGATTGTTGTGTGAGTTTTCTGCATTTTATGGCTAATATCCACTGTTAAGTGAGTACATGACATGCTTTTTCTTTGGGGTTCAGGTTACCTCACTGAGAATATTTTCTAGGTCAGTCTGTTTGCCTGTTAAAGATTGGTTCTAATGTTTTGATTCAATCAGCAATCTGTGTGTCCCTTACAGTTGTGTGGGCTAGAATGCAGAGGGGGGGAGACAGAGGATCACGATGATGAGGTGGGAGAAGAAGAGATTTAGAACTGCAGGAGAGAGAGAGCCAACAAGCCATATAAAAAATTAATATAAATGACCACTGGCCACTTCCCCGATTGGACATGGGGGATCAGGGGAACGTTTAGGAGTGCCTAGCCTTTGAAGTAGCCAAGGCATTTTTAAAATTAACTAGTATGTGTCTATGTCTTTCATTAGCAAATCCAAAGAGATCCTGGGAAGGCAACTGGAAGTGTGCAAACCACAGGAGCACAAAGCTATGTAGCTAAAATCTCAATACTACATTTGCTTGCAAATTTCATGTTGTTCTTGTTTTTAATAGCTCAGTAGTTAGTATTCCATTGTAAAAATAAACAACATTTTCTTTATCATTCGATTGGGGGATGCCTAGGTTGTTTCCAGTTTCTAGCTATTATGAATAAACCTGCTATGAAGGGATGATGCTGGAATCTCACTCAGAAGTGTAAATAAAACAGTCATTGGAGGCAGATGGACTGAAGGACCTGGGTGGAAGAGGTAATGAGGTCATCTCTAGGATATGCTAGAGACCTGGGATGTGGGAGGCTCCAGAGAGCTTAAGAGGATGATTCTACCTGAGACTTCAGCAGTAGGGGATATGGAGCCGGCAGTAGCCACCTCCTATAGCCAGGCAGGACTCCAATAGTATGGTAAGCACTTCAACCCACCCACAAAATTTTCAGCCTAAAATTTGTCCTGCCTACAAGAAGTACAGGTAAAAAGATGGGGCAGAAAAAGCAGAGACTGAAGGAAGGACAAGCTAGCCTAAATATAGCTATCTCCTGAGAAGCTCTGACAATACCTGACTAATACAGATGTAGAGGCTCACAGCCATCCATTGAACTGAGTACACGGTCCCCAATGAAGGAGTTAGAGAAAGGACCAAAGGAGCTGAAGGGTTTGCAGCCCTTAGGATGAACAACAATATGAACTAACTAGTACCCTAAGAGCTCCCAGGGACTCAACCACCAACCAAGGACTATACATGGTGGGACTGATTGTTTTGGCAGCATGTGTATAGTAGAGGATTGCAAATTTGATCATCAATAGGAGGAATGGACCTCGGCCTTATGAAGGTTTTGTGCCCCAGAGTAGGGGAATGCCAGGGCCAATAAGTGGGAGATGGTGGGGTGGCAGGCGTGGGGAGGGGGGAGGCAACAGGGGTTTGTTCTTGTTTTTGTTTGTTTTTTTGTTTGTTTTTTGGAGGGGAAACTGGAAAAGGAGAAATTTACATGTAAATAAAGAAAATATCTAATAAAAAAATAAAAAAGAATATATATGTATATGAAAGAATAAATTTAAAATAAATGACAAAAAAGTAAATAAATAAGGCTGCTATGAAAAAAAAAAAGATGGGGCAGAAAGTAAAAGAATAGCCTCTCTTTGACTGCATGTATATTTGCATTGGAGTGCCAAAATCCCTGGATCTGGAGTTACAGAAAATTGCAAGCTGTTATGTGGGTGCTAGGAAGTGAACCCTGGTCCTCTGGAAGAGCAGCAAGTGTTCTTAACCAATAAAGCATCTACCCAGCTATAGAATTTGTAAAAATGAATTTTAAAAGTGGTGTTTCTATGAGAGGGTTAGAAAAAAATCTTTGCATAATTTTTTTCTTAATTATACTGGTCTTTTATTAACCATTCTCAAAACTTTTATTTAGCACTTATGTTTTCAAAGGAAATTTAAAAAAGTCAACTTCCCTTCTGAATCAGTAAGTTCAGGTGACTTGAAGCCAAGATCTACAGATCTCTCCATACCACACTAAGCATGGCTATCACTCAGGAGAACTTCACAACAGGAATGCAAATATGGAAGTAGGAAACTTTGCATTACCCTAGTCATAGATAAAGCACTACAGGCAACTACGTAATGCTGGGAGCAGATGAAGTAGCTTTCCCCAGGATTGAACTTCTTAATTGGTTATACATATACATATGGCTATGCAGTGGTTGGCCATAAAATCACACACAGAAGTAATACCAAATGGACTGATCAGTTTATGTGTACATATTTACACACACACACACACACACACACACACACACACACACACACACACACACACAAATAGCAAAGAAAATCAGGCCATGAGTTTGAGAGGAAGCAAGGGGAAGGTAAATGGGAGATACTTTAGGGAGAACAGGGATGGTGGAATGACATAATTATATTCCAATTTGAAGTAAAGACAGCAAATCCTTACAGCTGTTAGTGTTGACAAGTGTCATGTATGCACTGCCTCTCTCACACTCTGTTAGTAGAGCTAAACTGGGTATAGTAATTCAAATATTCTGACAGAAACAAACTGCTCACATCCATTTCCATACTTGCTGTGAGGACTCCATTGTTTCATCTTGGTTGTAAATCTATCTGCCATGACTTCACACATGATCCCTGGAAAATAATTAAAATAATGTGGTCTTCCTTAACTTTACCCTTCTCCATGTTTAAAATAGGGACGGAATTCATTGCTAGCACTGGTAAAACAGTTCCATTTCCTGAAAAGAGTATTTTTTTATTTGTATAAATGATCAGCATTTGAGCTTCATCTTTAACTATAATGAAAATATACAGGTAAAGTATTTAATAAACCTTATTTTAATATATTATTGATGGGAATAATTGATAATATTCAGCATTGCCAAATCCATTCATAAGTAACACTTTCAGATAGAGAACTAAACATCCTGTTGTTTGTAAAACATGTTTCTATAGATTTCTTATGTTTTATTTAGATTAATTTTATTTTGTGCCACTTTCAATTTTTAAAATTTAGTTTACTCAATTACTTTTTTATTTGTGTGTGTGTGTGTGTGTGTGTGCAGTAACTTACATCTTGCGTGTCGTGGGTTCTCCAATGGGAATGCTTGTGACACAGGCACTGAATTTAAGTCTTCAGGCTTGCCACCAGCACAGTTATCAGCTGAGTCACTTCACAGACCCAACTTTCTTTATTGTTTTTCAAACCAGCAAGCACTTTTTTGACATAATGAGCTAAATCACATATTAAATTTATTGTGTATATATGAAATCTGTAGCTGTGAACAAATTTCTTAGAACTAGTCATGTCCTACAGAAGTTCTTCTGAAATAGACAAGTATGAATTTTAATTTAATTCCTTATTTGTGATAATTAAATATCTATCACCTTTCATATGGTTTCACAGGTCTGGATTTATAGAGGAAATTTATAAGAGGTTTATCCAACACTAAAGTTATTTGAAGATAGCTACTATTTGATAATTCCTGAATTTCTCAATTACACATAAACATGTTTAATATGTACACATACATACACATAGTTGTAAGTATCTAATTGCAAAAATTAGCATGTAGAATAATCTAGTGTAAGGGAATTTTAATCCAGCAACGTGGCTGCTTTCTGACTGCAATGCAAATATCTCAGACATCTTTAATCTTTCTGACTGGAATACATGCCTTTAGTATACTAATTGAGGTTCAGAAAAAGTGACAAATCAGAGGAAGATTTGACAGAATGAGTCAGAGACAGGATATGTCCAATGCTCATGAAAATAGGCAGAAAAGATGCTAGCTACCTAAAGACCAGTGAGGGAAAGTATTCAATTGTTCTGTGCTCAGTTCAGTTCAGTTCAGCTCAATTCAGTTTAGTTCAGCATAGATCAGTTCATAGAGTTCAAAGGCAGTCTTTAGAAGCAGAGCAATTCAGTCAGAAGTTGAAAGAAGCCAATTTGAATCAGTAATTTTGGAGAGGAGTTTGTACCAGAATAGCTGAGTTGAACCAGCCTGCAAGAGTCCAGAAAGCTAGAAAGAGTGACTTTATTCAGCAGTAAGTCTCAGAGGCTGAAACATCTTAGGACTAGGTTAACATACAAAGGTTGGAAGATGAAGCTTTCAATGATCAGGTTCATAGAAGATCAGATTATATGGAGTCTTGGAGCTTCCAGACCTACTGGTGATAGATAGAAATGCTCTGGGCACAGCATGGGCTCTTAAGCCATGTCTTTGTAAAGCTTGGTTATGGCTCTAATCTCATTCCTTCCTTTACATTTACAATCTAGAAATGCCTAAAATGATAAATTGCCATGAACCAAGTGACCAGAGATTTTCTTTAATAGTTTGGTACTAAGTGATGACTATGCATGCTTATAATTTTAAAGCAGATTATCACATGCTGCAGTTTGAGAGTTATTGATATGTATCACACAATAGTTGAAATGACTGGCATAAATATAATATTTCCGTGGGAGTGACTTCACTAACAATAGCAGATGCATAACATGACATAACAGATTTATTCAGATTCCCATTGCCTTCCTCACTCATCTCTAATTGTGATTATGCAGTTAATCATTCAGTTAACCATGGATTCATATCTAATATTGAGCCTGATCTATCTTCTAGTCCTTATTAAAATGTTCTACAAATGTGTCTTTCATTAGGTAACATGCAGCTCTGGGACTTCAACTCAATTTCTTCTCAAATCCCTCAGCACTTCTCACCGGTACCACTCTCATTAACTCAAGTGCAGAAGTCTGCCCTGTAATTTCTTCAGTAATAGTATCAGGAGTCGTTTTCCAAAACATGCTTTCCATTAAGGTCAGTAGGGAAGTCCATTTGCTGGGATGCTCAATGCTTGCTACAACTCCCTCCCATTGTAAGACTGTCACTACTTGGCTCAGCTCAGCATCCTTCTTGGCAATGCTTCTTCATCTCAAAGCACTGGGAAAATGTAACCTGCTCCTTCCCAGTCACCAGCTTATGCACATCCACAGGATTAGACTGGAAAGCACTCATACTTTTACTGATTCTTCTCAGCTTCAGTCTATACCACCATTCTTTATCATGTACACCCTCAAGTCCTTATTCCATATTTGCTCAAGCAAATAGAGAAAATGTACTTCTGTAGTAAACACACTTTTTAAAATTATTTAAAGATACAGTTTTAATTAAAATGTAATCTCATCACTTCTTCCTTTCCTTTTCCTCCCACTAGCATGAATAAAACCTAGTGATCCATTTTTGCATTTTTTTTTTGTTGTCTATGTGTATGGTTTCAGGGCTTATCACTTTGTTTTGCTAACCAATCAGGATGCTAATAACTGGGATAAGCTAATTCTCTTACTTGATTGTAGTTTTTATCTATGGGCTAGGGCTAGGGAACAGGAGAAACACTGTGTGTTCCCTAGCCCTAGCCCCTCTGTGGATACTGTCATTGTTTAAGTCTTCTTTATGTAGCCATTTCTAGGAGAGATAGTATCACAGAAGAGTTCCTGCTATTATAGCTCTTAAATTTTCCCATCCCACAATATATCCACAGACAGAGATAACAGAGTTGTTCTGCAGATGTATTCACTAGCGCTGGGGTTCTCATGACCATTTCTGTCTGCTCAGTGTCCCAGTTGTGGTGTTATGTAATGTTCTTCATTTGCTATAAAGAAAACTTTCTTTTATTAAGGGGTGGTAGTTCATTTATCTGTGGGTTTAAAAATAAGATTTTCAATGTAGTAAGGATTTATGCTGGTCTGGAACAATGTTGGTAGTGTATTCATTTCTAAGGTTCATGACCTCACAAGCAGTGGTAAGTTGATAATGTTTCTAGTGCCAGGCATCATCTTTCTTTTGTTGAGTGGGCCTTAAACTCACTCATATAGCTAACTGTTGGTTTCCACCAACATGTTAGTGCCACTATTGCACTTTTAAGGATATCCTGTCAGGCCGACCATTGCTGTGGTTCACATTTGTCAGAGATAGGTAGGACTATATACTGCTTCTCCCTTTGGCCACTTGCATAGTACTGTCTGGTACCATGGAAGCAAGACTACAAGATGGAGACTTCTGAGTTAGATTCACCTTGAATCAACTGAATCCTGTATCCTAAATGGATGGTGTTATCAGCAATAAGAGCTTATTGTCAACCTCTGTGAGGCAACCAAGGGCAGCAGCTACAGACTTAGTAGTTTGGAGTCAAATGGACTACCATGACTAACAACTTAAAAGGAGGTTTGTCATAACTTGTAGAAGAGGTTTGTTACCGTATAGTTCTTGTTGACAGCCCAAGTGGCATAAATTTATTAAGATTTTGCATGTGTGTTTACTTATATGACTTGCATATGTTTTTAGGTAAATATAAAATAGAATGGTTCCTTGAGGATTTATCAAACAGCTTTGGTGTTTGTTATCTGTCCTTCCTTCCTCTTTCTGTAATGACCTCCTTCTCCCTTCCTGAATTTGAATCCCTGTTCTTGTTTTTCTGCAGGAAATCTTAAAGAACACAAACACATTTCATAATTTTTCTATTAAATTTTTCTTAAAAACACTAATCTATTGCTGTTAAAAACTGTTCATTCTATGTACTAAAATCTTTTCTGACATTAATAACATAAAAGACTCTATCAAGACATTTTTATAGGATATTGCTCTGATTGGAAATAGGAATAAAAAAAGATAACTTCTTGTACAGTACAAGAGATATTCAGCACTTCTGTAAAATTACATGATTCAGAACTACACTGAAAATGAGGTCTTAGTTTGACATTGGTTCCAGCAGATAAAAAGAGACTAGATGACTTCAAATACAGGTTAAATTTATTACAAGTATGAATTTGCTCAGGATTTCTAAGACAACGATCAGATTATTCATTATTAATAAAGGTTATAGTAGCCTTCCTCCTTTCTCTATTTATAGCATTTCTACTTTAGTAAAAGAGGTTTTAATAGCTGATCTAAAATATGGGTTAAACAAAATTGTGACTTTTCATAAAATAAAAATTTTATAGGAAGCCTCTGGATTATGTGAGGACATTTACCACCATCTGCTTTACACCAGTGTGCTCATTTAGAAAGATCAGGGGAACATAAAAATCACAACCTATGAAAAGGTAACATTAAAATAATATAAGTGAGTTGTAAGAAAATTAACATTTATTTATCAAACCATTATGTAATAAAATATAATCTTATGGGAAATGTAAAGAATGGGAAAACGGTAATCTGTACCTTGAAAAAAAAATTCTCATTTAGAAGGAAGGTAGTGAAATCAGAAGTATCTATCAGAAATTACTTTCCCTCACTGAATGAAAGAAAGACCAAAAGCATTTCAATAATGCACACAGTAGCCTGGAAAGGCAGAAGGAGTTGTGTGCAAATGACAGATGAAAGCAATGTTCTGAATACAGCCAAAGGCATCATTTCATCGCCTCTCACTGCAGGGTAGCAGCAGTGTAAGCCATGGTAGCTGTTTGAAGTAAAGTTTGAAAAATTATATTCAAAATTGATAATAAAATGCTGCTATAATTGCTATTTCATATTTAGTTTTTACTCATGAACTGATTTGGTTTTGCATAATGTACTATTTCTATATACTAGATCAGTCCTTATATTTAACCAGTTTTAGAGATGAAAACCAAATTTCATGTATTTTTCAGAACATTCATCAGTTGATCAGCTTCATGACAGACTTTATACTTGAAGACAGTATCAAAGCATAAACAGTCAAGTAGGGAAAGATGGTGCAAACAGAGCTAGGTTTGAAAAGAAAAAATTCACTTCACACGCGATGTTCCCTTCTGCACAGGTATGTGTGCTGGCTGTGCAACTTCCCTGATTAGCAACTTTATTGATCAGACATGGGGTTCCACTTCTTTGGCCATGATTCCTGCTTAGCCATCTTAGAAGCACTTACACACCACCTATTGTCATGGTGGTGTTAGCGTATTAGCAAAGAACATTGTATAACCTATGAGCATACCGGTTGTTATAAAATAAATCTTATCCACATTTACCTACTATATCAAAACAAAAATAACATTACTGAGACATAGGTAATTTAAAAAAATCTTCATTAAGATGAAGTTTTTAAATAAGTTTAAATTCAATATGCAAAGAAATGTTAATAATGCTGTGGATTTCTATACCTAAATTAGTTATTCTACTTCACACAGTAGATTACAACAGTCATTTTTCAAGTATATTTACTTTAAAATATACTTTATTTACTCTTGTAAGTAAACAAATTTTGTAAGATCATTGTCAAACTCTTGTGTCTCTTGAACTCTGAAGCTCTCTGCATTTGTCCTCCACTATGTGATGCAACCTGTGATCCATTGTAAGTTTATTAAATATGAGCTGTGGTCCATTGTAGGTTTGTTAATCTGACATGTGGTTCACTGCAGGTATGTTGACTAAACCTATAATCCACTGTAGGTGATCTGACTTACAGCTGCAAACCACAAAATCTTTACAAATTGCCCAAGATCTCATTTTGGAGCAAAATCTGATGTGATCTGGGACTATGTGTGCCACTTAATATGATTTTCTATAGAAATTATTTAGTTAGTTACAGTGTTCTGCCTAAGGCCTATTGGGGGGTGATACATAATATATGGAATATTAAAAAAATCATTTTTTTTCCAAATCATGAAATATAGCGAATTCCTAGGCTCGGAAGCTTTCCATGAGGGATTTTAAACTCTATACAGTGCTTGTAATAGTGTAAGTTTTATCTGGTAGATTGATGAGCATGTCCAGTCCTACACTGCACTTTCAAAGGATCCAAACATCTATTTCAAACCAACTCACAAACTAACTTGTTACTAACAGAGGCTAAACATTATGACAGCTATTAATGGTACAAACAGAATTTATATGTGACTCTCATTTTCAATTAAGCTTCTGCAGACATTTATTTCTGACTCTTTGGCAACAGGACACCTCTACTAGGTATGACCACTCTATTCCAAGACTTCAACAAAGAAACAAATTATTTTTGCAAATAAAGTTTTAACGAAAGGCAGCTGCCTAACCACAACGCTGTGATTGCCAGCACTTGTGAAATGTTGGTGATCGGGAGCAACAGGGATACCACGTTCTTCCTAATGAGCAAGTATCTGCCAAGTTCCTTCTAAATTATAAAATGTGAGGTGTTTTATAGGAAAGATGCTAGGAAACGTGCTGTTTCGTTTCTTTGCCAATTTGAGGTCTGTGCATTCCTTTTTATATCCTGTTGGAGGCTAAAATAGAACCTAAGTAGTGGTACGTGTAAGTAATTTTCAAACTTGAAAATTGAAAATACAATCTTGTACTTTTCAATTGCCAAGATGAAATATTCTTTTCCTGAGGAAAAAAAGTGAAGCTTAGAAATTGATCTATTGTGTGATGCTGTTACCGTATTGCAGCTGTGATTTATGCTTCCACCTGGGCATGAGTGTGACTCGTTTCCTTTGTACTCTTAAATGCTTCCACTGGCATTTGTTCCTTCACAGACTTACTGTCTTTACAATTTGCTCATAGTCTGGTTAAATCAACTCACAAATTTTATATACAACCTCACATACGTAGTCTCAATTAGAACACTAGAATATTATATTAGAGATAAAAACAAAAAACAAAACCTTGGAAGTTCAATATATCAATACTGTAAATTTTCTTTCTTTTTTTAATTAGATATTTTCTTTATTTACATGTCAAGTGGTATCTCCTTTCCCAGTTTCCCCTCCAAAATAAAAATAAAAAAATAAAAAATAAAAAACTCTGGTACATCCACTCTGGATATCAGTTTGGTGGTTCCTCTGGAAATTGGACATAGTACAACCAGAGGACCCAGCTATACCACTCCTGGGCATATACCCAGAAGATGCTCCAACATATAATAAGGACACATGTTTTACTATGTTCATAGCAGCCTTATATATAATAGCCAGAAGCTGGAAAGGACCCAGATGTCTCTCAACAGAGGAATGGATACAGAAAATGTGGTACATTTACAAAATGGAGTACTACTGAGCTATTAAAAACAATGAAATTATGAAATTCTTAGGGAAATGGATGGATTTGGAGAATATCATCCTGAGTGAGGTAACCCAATCACAAAAGAATACTGTAAATTTTCAAGTGCGAAAACTATGTTTCTGAGATGTAGATTGATTTACTTACCTGGATACTTGTTTACTGCAAGGCCTAGAGTGATTCCCATCCCCTAAACCACACTCCAGTTCTCTCAATATTCCACTCTGTTGTCCACTACACTGTCCTGTGGAAAATGCTCTAACTTCCTTTATGAATATTTACAGGTTGCTTAAGAAGATAGAATGTATGCCAAAGTGCTTACCTGGTATGTAAGGGGGGTTGAGTTTGGATCTCTAGAACACAAGAAACAGTCAAATACAAAGATACCCTGAGTTTTTTATCATAGGTATCCTGACTGATGTGAGGTGGGATCTCAGGGTTGTTTTGATTTGCATTTCCCTGATGACTAAGGATGTTGAACATTTCTTTAGGTACTTCTCAGCCACTAGGTACTCCTCAGTTGAGAATTCTTTGTTTAGCTTTGTAGCCCATTTTTAATAGAGTTATTTGGTTCTCTGAAGTCCAACTTCTTGAGTTATTTGTATATATTGGATGTTTGCTGTCTATTAGATAGAAGGTTGATAAAGATCTTTTCCCAATCTTTTGGTTGCTGTTTTGTCCTATTGTCAGTGTCCTTTGACTTACAAAAGCTTTGCAATTTCATGAGGTCCCATTTGTCAATTCTTGATCATAGAGCATAAACTATTGGTGTTCTGTTCAGGAAAATTTCCCCTGTGCCCATGTGCTCAGGGCCATTCCCTACTTTCTTTTCTGTTAGTTTCAGTGTATCTGGTTTTATGTGGAGGTCCTTGATCCACTTGGACTTGAGCTTTGTGTAAGAATATAAGAATGGATCAATTTGCATTCTTCTACATGCTAACTGCCAGTTAAGCTAACACCAGTTGTTGAAAATGTTGTCTTTTTTTCCACTGGATGATTTTAGCTTCTCTATCAAAGATCAAGTGACCATAGGTGTGTGTCGCACCTGGCGATCCATCCCATTTACAATCACCAAACCCAGATACTACTGTGGATGCCAACAAGTACTTGCTGACAGGACCCTGATATAGCTGTCTCATGAGAGGCTGTTCCAGTGCCTGACAAATATAGAAGTGGATGCTCACAGCCATCCATTGGACTGAGCACAGGGTCCCCAATGAAGGAGCTAGAGGAAAGGATCCAAGGAGCTGAAGGGGTTTGCAGCCCCATAGGAGGAACAACAACATGAACTAACCAGTAACCCCAGAGCTCCCAGGGACTAAACCACTAAACAAAGAGTACACATGGTGGTACTCATAGCTCCAGCTGCATATTTAGCAAAGGTTGGCTTAGTCGGTAATCAATAGGAGGAGAGTCCCTTGTCCTGTGAAGGCTCTATGCCCCAGTGTAGGGGAATGCCAGGGGCAGGACATGGGGAGAGGGTTGGTTGGTGAGCAGAGGGAGGGGGGAGGAAATATGGGATATTTTGAAAGGGAAACCAAGAAAGGGATAACATTGGAAATGTAAATAAAGAAAATATCTAATAAAAAAAGAAAGAAAAAAAGAACAATGAAACCCATATGCTTCTTCTACACTGAGGTATCACTTACATATGCAGAGCTTGTTGCGACTCTATCTGTCATCCAAAAACTTACCTCAAATGGGGGGGTGGTAAAAGAAGAAGACATCTAATGGTGACCTTTGGCCTCCCCACACATATGCACATAGGTACACATAAGCAACAAGCATAAACATGCAACTATGTGCACAGTACACATGCGTACACACAATAATTATCATTGTTCTTCAAATTTTCTTGCAATGCTGTGCTAAATCACATATGTTACTCTCTATAAAGAAAATAATGGATTTGAAAAATTATTCCAAGTGTACAATATGTAGACATTGTTTTCTGTTTTCACATCTTTTAGTTTACAAAATACTGTGATATTTGACCTTTATGTAAAGTGTCTTTTAATTAACATGAGTACATATACAAGGAGTCATAAAGAAGACAAATACTTTGTATGTCAACTCACTTAAGCATGCACACAATACATTCTTTAAGCACTTAATGCTTAAAATTAATCAAAGTCAAATTTACAGAAACTTCCCCATTAAGATGACTACACGAAACCGTGTTTTAACTTCACACTGGGTCATAAATTAGGAAATAAGATGGAAATCCTAAGCAAATTTATTATTCATGTATAAAACAATTTCAAATTTCCACTCTCCAAAAATAGAATTGAAATAGTGCAGCCGTCAGGACTGTGACTTTGGAGAACATGGGCCACTGTTCATGTAATAACCTGCTCATACAATATCAGCTCATTACAGTGTCACATCATACACAAGGTGCAAGCACCAGATTCAACACATAAAAGTGGATGAACATGGAGTTGACACCATAATATAAGTAAAAAATCTTACAAATGAATTAATAACATTAAACGAGCCAATACAAATCATAAGTACAGTGGAGTAAATTAAAGCTAAGAATGATATGTAAGCTGTTCATAGGATATTCACTACTGATTTAATCTATCATATAGAGTAACTGGGTGTCTTATATACATTCTTGAAAAATGTCCAAAGAACACTGAGAGCAATGCTTTAAATTTGGAATCAAATTATTGTAAATAAAGCAAGAATAGGTGGTATGGATAAAAGCTAAATAGAAGATATGTAAGGCAATATTGTGATTATAAAATGTATGCACAGTCCAGTATAAAAGTATCAAAAAAGAAACACTTCTTAATTCACCACATAGTAGGTACTTCATGAGTGTTCATTGCATACCACCAAAGTAGATTTGTAAAAAACAAACAAACAAACAAACAAACAAACAAAGGCTGTGTCTTTAGTGTGAGTATGCATCCTTATTACTGCGGTAGGACGTTCCCATTGCTTGAGATAGTGTGTACTCACCAATATATCACAACTTATCAAACTATCATTCTGCCAATGAGAGAGAAAAAAGATGGCTTAGAACACTGCAAGAGATAATAATGTTTCCATGTAAGAATTCCCATGGAAAAAAATGTTTTAATGGCTATTTCATCCAGATGATATATGAAATGAGGAAAAATTATAGTCAAAAGATTGTAAATTAACAAAACACATAAGTAAGAATATATAACTATAAAATGCTTATGTTTAAAATATTTCTAAATACCAAAACAATAGTAATATGATGTTAGCATATAAACTCAGCTATGCAGTGATGACAAAGCAGTCAACATTAAGATGAAATGGTTATACCCAATAAATTTGGATTTAATGGAAATATTTATGACTTCTATGGGATAAAATGAATTACAAAACACTAGATACATGGTCTACTGCTTCAATTGTCAGAAGACAAGAAATAAAGGAAAAAAGTGAAGATAGAAAGACAAATATTAAAAAAAAATCCTCTAAGTGACTTACATGAGATAGAAAAGGGGAGAAAATGAGAAAAAAATGGTAAGACCAAAGGCACAAAAACAAACAATTCTATAAATAAGTCCAAATACATTGGCAACGCACATGCCTATTGAATGGCATATGCATTTGCATTTGTAAAGTCAAGATGTGTTGTAGGAACGACAAATACATAGTACCCTTCTTGGTCTGGGTTACCTCATTCTATATAATATTTTTTGGTTCTATCCATGTACCATGCAAATTTTATTATTTCATTTTTATTTAAGCTGAATAGAAATCTATTTCATGTGTGGTTTCATTCCAAAATCTGAAGATGAGTCCCTACTACTGAGGGCACTACATACATTGAACAGGGCTTGGGAGAATCAAGCTGCAACTGACCTAAAGGCTTCCTTCCTGAGGACTAGCTTTCATAGTACCAGAAGGTGCTATGCAATAGCCAAGGGAGGAAATCGATCAATATTCCTACCAAGCTGTGATGCTTACAAACCACAACAATGACAAAGCATGCCAAGAAATCCTTAATGGAGCAATAATAACACATATCTCTGCCAACAGTGATCTAATTGGACTTCTAGGAGGGAAGGCATATCTGGTACTAAAGTCTATCCAAATATCACGACTAGTGTGGATGTGGAGACTAAAGGAACAACTAGTACTGCCACTTCTCTAAGCCATCATCAGTCCTAACTGTGTTCTAAATACTTATCCCTATGCCAACAGACGAGTAGCCCTTGCTCCTCAACAAAGATATTTCATTTTGCAGAAGATTACCTTGTATATGGCTATTTACCTCCTGATCTTAAGTTCCCAGAATAATGACTCTGACTCAGCATTTACAAGTATCTAGGCCACAAGCCTTGGCTGTTATCCCATAAGATCATAACTGAATATCCCATCCAGTTATTCTAATCTGAGTTCTGCCGAATTGGCAGGTTATCTCTGCTCAGGCTCCTGTTTCTGGAGAGCCTATCTTCTGCGCCTGGGTCTATCCCAGAATCCTCTCTGCCTATCAGGTGTCCCACCTTCTATTTCCTGCCTCAGCTTTAGTGGACAGGTGTTGCATCCACTCAGTACACAGAGATTTTCCCCACATTACAGAAATTCACAACCAGTTGAGATACAGAGAACAACTGGCCATGGCATGCCCAGCACCAATAGATACATTTACAATAAAATCCATATGCTCAAGAACATCACAGAAGAGGGGGCTGAAAGATTCTAAGAGCAAGAGAAAAAGGATATTTGCTTGGACTCAGTTGTCAGAAAAGCTATATTCATGAAACCCAACAGCATGGCTGGCCACACAAGTCCTATATAAGGATGGCACTTGTTGACAGGCTAACATAGTTTGGGGACATTTCTGAATGCTACCTGTAGATGAAGATTTAAAAGTAACTAAGAGCTGCTGAAAGAGGAAAAATGTGTGTGCTCAAGAGATGAGGCCCCTGATTGGTTACGCGATACAAATGGTCAGCCCTAAAACTGTATAATAGGAGCAACGATAAATGGGCTCTGAATTTTATAATTATACATTTATGCATATTATACATTTAATGATAATATTTTGAAATACTGAAAATACATCAAAGCCAAAGGAGGGCTTGGATGTTGTCGAAGAGCACCTGTGAGCAGAGAAATATAATAGAGAACAAAGGGATTATAATAGGAGATTAAAAATGACCAAATCATATTATATAATTTTAAGAAGCCAATTATTTTCTAGATTTAATAAAAAGTAACTAAAATATTAAATTTTGAGAATCTGAATCAAAAGCAGTCTTAAAAGCATCTGAAATAGACCATGGTTCCAAAGAAAATGTAGAAGACTGTATTGCACAAAACATGGCAGTGTTAATGTCAACTACAAGTCAGCTGAGATAAAAGCCAAGCATTGTACAATGTTTAACAATTCATCTCACAAAACTAATAACGTAGAGAATTGGTTGGTGTGCTTTTCCCTAGGGAAAGCCATTCCTCCCATTCTCGGCATTCCTTGGTTGTCTGTGGTTATTTGTGTAGGATTGAATCCTCCTGGTCCACATTAGCTTGCCTATTCTTATTGTCCTTGTTCAGCTCATGTTTAGGCAGTCATGCTACTGACATTCCTAGTAGACACAGTCTCACAGCATATTCTTTCACTCTCTGGCTCTTTCATTCGCCTGTCCTCGCTTCCAAAATGAAGCATAAAAGGAAGAGAGAAATTATGTAATTATACTCTAATATCATAAAGTAAAAGAAATAACAACAAAACTAATAGCAAGGGACCGAGGAGATGGTTCAAATGGCTTAAGAGCACTGGATGCTCTTCCAGAAAATCTGGGTTCAATTCCCAGCATGCATATGGTGGCTAACAACAGCCTCACTCCTCTTCTACAGGATCCAACACTCTCTCATGGACTCTGTGGATATCACGCATAAATGTGGTGCACAGACATACATGCAACTACGCACCTATACTTATAAAATAGTAAGTTTTATATATTTAAATTAACATGATTATACCTTTCAAATAACAACAAACAAAATAATCTTCATAAATGAAAAGGAAATAGCACAGTGATTCCAGCAGTGGAAAAAGAAAAGACAAAACAGGGCTAAAAGATTCTCAGATACTAGTTAGAGATATTTGAATACAATGTTACAAAAATGTTACAAATGTAATATGGAACAAGGTCAAACTAAACATGAAAACTGTATGATTGTCAGATTCAAGAGCATATTTGAGAAAATCCCTGCTTGCAAAATGAGGAGCACTGGACATAATTCTTAATACATAATCATGGTAAAATGTGAGCAACACATTAGGAAATGAACAGTGAATTTAAAATTTGCAACTAATAAAAGAACCAGTGAAAAATACCAAGTGAATAACCAATAATGATCAGAAAGCAAAAAATTAATGAACTCAGTAGGCACACTTGCTTACTTATCAGTTTTTAGGTACCGTGAGTAGCAAATGCCAGTAAGAGAGAAACTGGAGAATGGCTTGAGTGGGCAGTGGAGGATACCTAAGCTATGCCTCCACTATATATGGAATTTGCTATACACCTTGAGCAAATTCAAGCATCTAATATGCTTTAGGCTGCTTTTTTTTTTTTCGATCCTGAAATTCTAAAACTTCTTGTATAATCTAAAAGAAGTCACTTTCACAGAGATGAGCACAGTACAGGATACACAGTAGTAAAATGTAATCTAATCCTGCTACAGTTAGAAGAGGCAAACGTTTTCCTGAGTAATCAGAAAGGTAATATTGCATGGTCATTGAAATGAAATGTGATATACACCTTTATATAAAATAGATATGCATGTATTGTAATATATGTGTGTACCACACATGAATTATACATATTATATCATTGTTATTATTATTAACAAAGTTAGCAAGAGGTAGGTAGCATCGTAGAGAAAACATAGTGATAGATATAAGTGCTTATATCATGCCCTGTGTGTATTATAACACTAACAAATATTTATGTCAAAATAATATTGGATGATACAGTGTTCCTCACAAGAGTTGAATAGGAAGGGGAACTGAAGCATTTTACACATGATGTCAACTACATTTATACTGACTAGTATCTTTTAAAAGAATCAGAGAATGATACAGAAAAATGGAAGACCTGATAAGGTTGAATAATGGTAGTTTATCTTGTAATATTGTTCTCTCCGTTTTTGTACTTGGAATATTTCTTTTAAAATGGGTATTCACCTAGCAGTATCTGGAAGGTTCCCTATGGGAACACACTGAAAATAATGACTTACCACTATTAGAGGGTGAAGGCCTAATAAAACTGGACAGCTCTGTGAATTCCAGTTTTTGTGGACAAAGAGATTTCTCTCTGGAAGGGAGAGTTATTTTCCCCAGCTCCACTTTCACACATTATCTGCACAATGATTCTCAGACTGCACAGAGCTCTGGCTAACTAGACTTGTTTCTACGTATTCACAGCTTTACAGGCCTTTCATTATTTAATTTTCCAGAGAATCAAGACTTCCATTGGTAAAACACATCCCAGCTGATTTCAATGCCTGCCAGGACATACTGGTATGAAGAACAAGAAGACAATATTTTGCTATTTTGAACACTATTATCAGTCCTGGTGATCCGTAATATTTTTTACTTGTTTGCTTTGTTTAGTAAGTAAGAGATGGAGTTACAGAAAATAACAAAGCAAAAGAAGAAATGGATAGGCAAAATGTATGGCACAGCAGGGAATAAGAAGCTTTACCCCGATTGCCTATGTGTGAATATGGAGAGGCAGAAAGGATACTTTGAGCAAGGGTTTAACTCAAGAATATGACCCAAGCAAAACATTCATTTTAGTTCAATCTTTTAATGAAATAAATATTCACACCACTTGGGAGAAATTTTAACTCTCACATTTCTTTCCAATAAATTAGTTCTGGAAAAATCAATTCCATGCCTAAAATTTCATTTTAAAAATCATTGTGTAAGTGTTTTGTCAAATTCTCCTGTGTACTTTACTTATAGAAATGGATCACCCTGGAAGTAGAAAGAGCTATTTCCATTCTTCCAAACTGGTTACAGTGCTGTGACTTTCTATACAATGTGAAATAGAACACTGCTATCAACAAGCCACCACTCTGAGCCAGCTGAAACATGGTGTGTTGTATCTGGTATATGGCAAACAGCATAGGGTGTATAATGTGTGTTTTTTAGTGTGTAGTGCACAGTTGTGGTGTGGTGTTTGGTACACAGAGTGTGGTATGTGGTATGTGATATACAGTGCATGGTATGCAGCGAACTCTCTATAAGGACTACCTCTTTTGGTGTATATAACCTTGAGAAAAAAAA
>JADRCD010229744.1:0-10659 GCA_019843815.1 Montemys delectorum | reverse complement strand
CCCATCTGTCTCTAGAAATCATTTACTGTCCCCATTTAAATTGCACACCCTCCCAGGCCCCAAGCAGTGAGAGAGTCAGGGATGAGGGATACTTGAAGAGATGAGAGCACAGCCTGAGACAGCTCCCATGTGCACTAAACCCAGGCTAGAGGCCAGGCTCTGTGTGGGAGAGACAGAGACAGAGTGGAACTAACACAGAGACAGTCTCCAGCAGAGGAAAACTTAGAATTCACACTCACAGTCCACAGCCAGCACCCTGGCTGTAGGCTTTTCTGTGGGTCGCATGTGACTTGCATGTGCCTTCAGGCTTTGTGTGTCAGAAGCCTGGACTTCAGTGTGAGCAGTAGATGGGGATGGGGAAACTTTTAAGAGGCGGAGCTTCATCCAAGGTAATGAAGTCATGGGAACACCATTTACTTCTCTGAGGACCCTGGGTAGTTCCCATATGTCCCCCAATTCCTTGTGTCTTCTGTCTTGCTATCCACTATGATATGACACAGCCAGGGGGCCCTCACCACACAGACCACTTGATCTTGGAAATTTAGGCCCCCAAATGTGAGCTAAATAAACATCCCTTTATGAATCACCCAGCTTTATGTATTTTGTTTCAGTGGTGGAAAAAGGACAAACTCAAGCTTTAAACGTTTGTCTGTATATCCCAGAAGGAGGCCCTGTAGTCTGCCCAGAATTATCTTGTGAAGAACTGTTGACCAAGGACTCTCTCTTGGTGGTGAAGGGTTTTCACTGGGTGGGTTGTAGCTGGGAAACCCCCACTAGCCATTCATTCTGTCCCCGCTGTGTTGGGTGACGCAAAGACAAAGCCTCTCAGAGCAGAGCCTGGCATACAGGTCTCTGGTGCAAAGGTCAGGGTCCACTCACCATGGAAGAGCCCGGCCTCATCACGGGCTCCCGGGTCCTCTTCTTCCTGATCTCTTTTTTGCTCTTCTTTGTGACACTTCCCAAAGGCACAGGCTATTGCTGCTGAGACCAGCCCTAGTGCCGTGAGGATCAAAGGCAGAGCTGGTCCGCTTTCCGTGGACAGAGGCCTTCTGGACAGGGAGGCTAAGGGGATTCCAAAGAATAACAGGAGGGGATCATCTCTGTTAGACACATGTATACACACACACACACACACACACACACACACACCACTCCAAGGTTAAGGAACACAATGTTTATAGACCTTTTCTAAAAAGGGTTCAGAATACTCAGGGCTACAGCTTGAGTGTTTGTGTACCCCAAAACATTGAAATTCCAGCCTCTTAGATGATGGTGCAGGTGGGCTGTGGAAGGTGGGACAGTCCTGAGGGTGGTACCTCATGACTGCATGGGCATTGTGAGGTCCAGGCCAGTCAGGGGTATGTAGTGATAACCTTTTTTCAAAAAAAAAAAAAAAAAAAAAAGTCAAGAAACCAAAGGATTTTAAAGAAATAAAACTTTAAATGGCAAGCTAAATCTATCCTCTAGTAGCTAAATACATAAACCTACTGACATCTATCCAGACAATGGGATAGTTATTCAGCTTCCAACAGAAATGATTTACTAAGTGTGATGGTTTAAATGAGAATAGCCCCCATAAACTCATATGTTTGAGTGCTTGGTCCCAGTTAGTGGGACTGTTTGAGAAGGATTAGATATGGCCTTGTTGAAGGAGGGGTGTCACTGGGGGTGGGCTCAGAGGTTTCAAAAGTCCATGCCAGACCCAGTGTCTCTCTCAGCCTGCAACCTGGTCTCTCAGCTCCTTCTCCAGCACCATGTCTGCCTGCGTGCCGCCATGCTTCCTGCCATGATGATAATGGGCTCACCCTCTGAAATGCTAAGCAAGCCCCCAACTAAATGTTTACTTTCGGTAAGTTGCTTTGGTCATGGTGTCTCCTCGTAGCAACAGAACAGTTACTAAGATACCAGGCAAAGGTGAATCACGGAAAGGCAAAACCATGCAAAGAAAGAAAAAAGGGTCTGGGTTCTCCAGGCATTGAGTGGGAAGAGGGCGTGTAGTGGACTCACTGGCATGGTGCAGTACCAGTGAGCAGATAACCATTCTCCTGTGCCCACACACCAGAGCGCCCAGCACTGCTGAGCCTACACCCCTGCTCCTGCCTGTTCATTCCGGTCAGTCTCCCTTTCTGGATGGTCATAACTGGTAGAGAAACGACTGTGAAATGAGATATATAGAAAATCCAGGGGCTGGGGAGACATTTCAGTGGTTAAGAGCTCTGCTGCCCTTCCTGAGGACCATGGTCCCATTTCCTGTACCCACATGGCAGCTCACAACAACCATCTATGAGGTACTGCAGACACACACACGGTACTTACACACACTGAGGAAAACACTCATACACATAAAAAAAAATTTAAAGAAAAGAAAGGCTATGCATTTTCTAATTAAATTTGCCCTCAACTAAAACTTCTCAAAAAAAAAAAAAAACCCCAAAAAAAAAAAAAAAAACAAAACCAAAAAAAAAAAAAACCAAAAAACACCCCCCCCCCCGAAAAAAAACAAAACCCCAAGATCTATTAAAAACAACAACAGCAACAGAAAAGCCAGTGTCAGGGTGAATCTTTCTTGCTTCCCTAGTGGATCTCCCTGCATCCCTATCCCTGCATCATCTTGGAAACCAACATCCCTGTGACCCTCTTGGCGAGGCTGAAGGGAGGACGTTCTCTGGCTCTGCCTGCATAGCCTTCTCCCAACATCCCTGGCACGCGGGGCCTGGGTCTGTCTGGTGTCTTGGAACTGAACGTACACACACTCACCAAGCAGGTAAGTCTCCGTCACCTTCTCGGGGAGGAGGGGATTGGAGATGGAGCAAGTCAGGCCCCCCACAGCCCTGTCCTGGGAAATCACAGTGGATAGCACAGCCACGAGGCCAGTGCTGGCTGTAACTGAGAAGTGGGTCTCAGCAGGCACTGCTTGTCCTTTGAGGTCCAGCCACTCCACCTTGGGCTCGGGGTACCAGCCTGCTGAGGTGCACTCGGCTCGGATGCCTTCGTCCTGGGTGTCAGTCACACGGATTCTGGGGGATGAGCCCTGTCCTGAGGGAGGGAAGAGACAGCAGCTCAGATCCTGCAGCTACAGTGGCTGCCGTGGGGGAGGGGAGGGGAGGGGAGGGGAGGGGAAGGGATGTCTTGCAGGTGTTGAGAAGGTTCTATGAATCTTCACGGACCACCTGTCTGTGTGATGACATCATTGATGCAGCACCTCCATCCCAAATGAAACAGTCGAGAGAAACAGGGGTAGGGTGGGCTGAGGGTGGGATTAAGGAAAAACCCGAAGCTTGAGAACAAGGAAGGTGGGGTCTGTCACCTAGGTCTGTCTCCAGAGCCCCAAACAACCCCAGTCTCCCTTCTGTCTCCCCATCTACCCCCCCCCCCCCCCCCCCCCCCCCCCCCCCTCTCTCCCCCCCCTCCCCCCCCCCCCCCGCCCCTTTCTCCTTCCCTGGTTTCAGCCTCTTTGTCTTTCTCCCCGTTTCTCTTTGTTATCTCTCCGGGCTCCTGCCTTCCCTTTGTTCTTGTCCTCACTTTATTTCTGTCTCCTGTTCACTGTCCTCCTGTTTCAGACTCTCCCTGTCAGTCTCTTTCCTTTCCACTTCCCAGCTGTTTCCAAGCCTTGACCCCCTCCCCCACATCTGTGCTCTCCTTCTGGTACAAGGATGTGACGAAGGAAAGGCAAACAGGAAACAGCTTTCTCTTTGGAACTACACGACACACAGAACCTGTGGGAAAACAGCTTTGCCTGGAAGCAGGTGTCACCAAAGCCTCCCCAGCCTTAGGACTCAGAGCTCTGGGGACCAGTGTCTGGAATCCTGGCTGACACTGCGAGAAGCTCCCCAGTGGGAGAGTAGAAGACCCCCACACCAAATCTCACCTGCCACCTTCAGCCACAAGGTGGCCTGGCTGTGGGATGTGTACTCTTTGAAGACACAGTGATAAGTCCCGTTGTCAAACACGGTGATGTTGTGTATCTTCACAGCGGCCTCTCCCCTGGTCACATCGTTGCCATTGAATGAGGTTCTTCCCTTATATTCTGTCATCTGCTCATCATACACATCCTTCCCATTCTTGTACACGTGCACAGCTGATGAGGGCTTGTCCCTGTACCACCTCAGCTCCATGCCTTCAGCGCTGATGTTGAGTGACAGTTTGCAGGGCAACTCTTTGTCTTGCCCAACTATAGCCAGAAGTGGGTCAAGAGGTCCAAGGACTCGGAAATCTGATTTTCCTTAGAGATGCAAATGGAAGGGCTAGGTTAGGTCACAGGCAGGAGTCGAGGGCTCCCCTTGTGCCCCCTTTTTCCTCTTTGAGAGTTCCCCTTAGTCCTGAGCTTCGTTGGAGGCCCCAGCCTGACTCTGGGCACCCGTAGGGTCAGAAAGGGAGGGGTGTCCTACCGTTCCCAGAAGTCAGGAGTTGCAGGACGATGAAGCCAACCAAGATGCTTGGCAGAGTTGCATCTCCATGGTGTGCCCTTGCCATATCTATTGGGGACACACAAAAAAAAATTAGATACATGTTAGTTACGGTGAGAGAGAAGCTAGGACTCTAATAGGAGAACGGAGAAACAGCTTAGGAGAGATCGCTGCTCATTCACCCACTACATGAGTTCTTAGACCTAGAAACAGGGTCGTTCTCCACAGACCCCACCTGTAGAATCCTGAGGCTGGCCCAGTATGTGAACGGGGCACACTCCACCACCCACTCCCGTGTGACATTTTACCCAAGCTCCTGCCCTTTGCAGGCACATGGAGAAAAACTAGCTCCCATAGGCAACTCTCGGGTCATCAGGGCCCTGTGATGCTCTCTGCTTCCAACTGTCCTGAAAGAACTCGCCAGCTAGGGTTAGAGGACACAGCTGCCTCCTCGGCAGGACAGCAGGACAAGCACCCCAGAACACTCAGGAACTTAGGGTAGTTAGCATAATCTGTTTGGAGAGCAACTTTGGGTAACTGGGCAGCCAGTCCTAAGAGGTCCTTCCTGGTACAGCTTAGGCTGCCCTTCATAGCTAGTGGGTCATGTCGGCAAGGGCTCTTGTGTGGTTCGGTCCTTGCTTACTTACTAGGACAGCCACAGGTTCTCCCTGCCCATTGAGCATGGGGAGAGGTCCAAACTAAAATACTGAGGAGTACCATTAAAGAAGAAAGCACTCACTCACCTCCCAGCCAGCTGGGTTCTGATGACTTTGAAGGGGTTGGCTTGGTTCCCTGAGAACTTCAGACAGGCAGGGGACAATCCAAGTGATTGAGCCTGTCCCTCGGCGATATGAGAGGGGAGCCTAGAAACTGAAGAATAGACAAGTTGGCCAGCTTCTGTTGAGTCTGGTTACTGCCATCAGAAAATAACCAACTCTTACCTTTAGGACAGTTGCAACAGAAAAAAAAAAAGAAAGAAAAAGAAACCCAAAAACCAAACAAACAAAAAACCTCCCCTAAGGGGCATGGCCAGCTGTACTGAGCATATTAGATAAAGACGCTGGTAAGAGGGATAAGGGGAGGCTCGGAGATGAGGGGAGGTGGCCTGTAGGAGGGTGGCAGCTGGGCCAACTTGGGGACATCAGGAGCCCAAGGAACTGTGCTGGGATCCCAGCCAGCTGTAGGGGTTGGGGAGTTCAGATAAGAGTCTGGTTATTGAGACCTTCAGAGCAGCCACATTGGTGCTGCTGCCTTTGGGAACATTGTGACATGGTATCAAAAGTGACCTGATTTTGGCATTGGCTGTGGAGACTCCTGTCCAGAAATCCAGGGCAAACCCTTCCTCATCTCTTCCCTGTGCCCATTACTGTAAGGTCCTGAAAGCTCACCTGAGCCAGTCTTACACGTGGTGCTTGAGTGAGGAACTGGGCCAAGCTCTATTTGACCTGGTCTTCCTTCTTATTGACTTAAAGCTTTGGTGTCCCTGGAGGCTCTGGGATGGAAGGGAGCTCCCAGGGAGGGCCACTCGGCTCTAGGGGTGGAGTGCTCACTTTAACTCAGCAGATGGTGTAGGACTCTTAGGTGTTCTAGATCAGGAGCTAATAAGAAAGTCCAGCCCCAAGTTCTTTTCAGCTTGCCTCCTTGGGGTAAACAAGTTGTTTTTCTGTACAAGCACCCGGGGGGGGGGGCGCCACATAGAAACATCAATTATGTTAGCTAGGCAACAGTGCCAGTTGCAACTCATCTCCCTGGTCCCTGTGTGTCAGAACGGAGGACATACACTTTATCTAGAGCAAGCTATGAGCAGCCTGAGTGTTTGGTTTCAGACCAGGGACAAGGAACTGAGGTACATATTTTACATACCAAAGCAGACCTGGCCTCCAGGTTCTCCCAGCATCCCTCAGTCCAAACCTGGCATACTTTGCCCCCATCTTAACCTTTCTTGCCCAGAGGCTGGGCTGCCCTTCCCCCAGAGGCTCTTCCCTATAGAATTCAGACATTTTGGTCTCTCCCTCTCTCATCTCCTTTTCTCTCTCCCTTCCACCCCTTAAGGGTGGGCCTTAGTCCTCGGGGCCAGTGAACTCACCCACCTGAGAGCAGCTTTGTTGTGATCATAAAAAGAGAAAGAGCTATAAAGAATATGTTCTGGCGAGGTATGGGGGAGGGGGTGCCTCTGTGGGCCCATGCCGAGGCATCCCTTCCCCCTGAGGGACCAGACACACACCGAATAGTATAGAATAGAGTTTATTTAGGGCATGGGGAGGGGAGTTAAGAGGGCAGCAGAGGCAGAGAAAGGCAGAGAGAAGGAGAGAGTAGAGAAGTAGGGGCTGGCCATCACCACGTGGAGAAAGGGGGGTAAGGGAATGGGGAGAGAGGGGGAACAAAGGGGCAAGAGACAAGGGAGAGAAGCAGGAGTAAGAGAGAGAGAGGGGCCATTGCCAGGTAACTGTGGGGAGGAGCATACCTGGCTGCCGCCAGGTATCTGTGGGGGTGGAGTTTATACAGAATGCCAACAAGCTTGTCAATAAACCTGCCTTTAATATAATCTAATCTGGTTTGAATTGGCTCATTTTAGTGGCAGAGAAATAACCTATCATTGAGATCCCTCAAAAAATTAGAACTAACAGTACCTTATGAAGCTTCCCACCACTGTGAATACACTCAAAGGAAATGACACCATTATATAAAAATGATGGGCGCACCCCTATTCACTGCCACCTTAGGGTTTTTGTTTTTTTCTTTTTTGAGACAGGGTCTCTCTGTATAACAGTCCTACCTGTCCTGGAACTCGCTCTGTTGACCAGGCTGGTCTCGAACTCCCAGAGCTGCCTGCCTCCGCCTCCTCAGTGCTAGGATTAAAGGTGTGTGCCATTACTGCCTAACCAGCCCTATTCTTGATAGCCAAGAGGAATTAAATGAACCCACTCCACTGGAGGACGAAAGGCTAGGCAGCGGGAAACTGCAACCAGGAAAGAGTGAAACCTGTCACTTGCAACAAGATGGATGGAACTAGAGTTTTTTATGTTAGGTAAAATGAGCCAGGCACAGAGAGATGAGCAGAGCACTGTCTTACTCATACATGGAAGCTAAGATGTTGATCTCAGAGTTGAGAGTAGAATGGTGTCCAGCAGAGTTGATGGGACAAATGGGTTGATCAATGGATGCCAAGGTAAGTTTTATATAGTAGCAAGAGGCGCTGGTCTGCTAACACAGAGGATCTATACTGATGATAGAGGACCTATACTGATGACAGACAGGACCAGCAGGACAGGCCTGGAGAGATGGGGGAGTAGCTAAGAGTATCTTCCAGAGGATTCCAATAAGTTTCCTAGGACACATGGTGGGCAGCACACAACCTCCTGTAACTCCAGCTCTAGGGGACCCAACACCGCTTGCCCCTGTGTGTACTGGCACTCACCCACACATTCACACAATTTATAATATAATAAGATTTCCTGTTAAAAAGAGATATGGCAAATGTTTGAGGAGATAGGTGTTCGCCCTGATTTAGATGTTACCACATCAGAAGTACCCTATAAGTATGCTAATCTTAACACACCAGTTAAAAATGAATTCATTTTTTTTATCATTTATTTAAAGTAATTTTCAAAACAGATTCTCCTCTTTTCAAAAAGGCTTCTACCTCTCAAATGCCGGGACTTTAAGGAGTCCACAGTCTAGGTTGCTTTCCCCGGCCCACGGGGGACTGAGTCAGAGCATGCCCTCTTTTATTATTGGCTCAGGCCTGAGTCCACTACTCCAACCACAGTGGTGCATGGTCCAGAGGCTCCAGCTGGGAGCCAAAGAGATACCCAGCCACGTGCCTCAGCTGTAAAGCTTAGTCTAAGAGTATAAAAGGCAGAGGCTAGTAGGGATTCAGCTAAGATGGCGTGGTAAGGGAGGGGATGGAGATGGGTGTGGAACGGTTGTGTTGCCTAATGGTTTTGAGGCACTGGGTTTGTTTTCAGAGTAGCTATAGGTGCTAGTTGAAAAACACTGTGAATGTCTTAAGTGCCCACATGGCTTGTTTTAAGCTGTGTGAATTTAGCTTCAACAAAAAAGAAAGGAATAAGAAAAAAGGAAGAGAGGAGGTGAAGTGAAAAGTGGTACATGCCACCCTCTCGGAATGAAATTAATAAAATTAGCAGCAAACAGGTGTTGGAGCCATGGCTCAGTGGTTAAGAGCATTGACTGTGGACCTGAAAGGACCCTGGTTCAAATCCTGACCCCTGCTTGAAGGCTCCCAGCCATCTGTCTGAACTGTCATCTTGGGCTGGAGAGATGGCTCAGCTAACCGCTGAGCACTGAACACTCTTCCTGAGTTCCAATCCCAGTAACCACATGGTGGCTCCAACTATCCATAATAAGATCTAGTGCCCTCTTCTGGTATGTCTGAAGACAGCTACCACACAGTGTACTTAGATATAATAGTAAATAAATCTTAAAAAATAAAAATAAAAAATAAAACAAACAAACAAAAAAACCAACCAGCAAACAGAAGGTTAAATTTTGCTCAGTGGAATTTCTAGCTCTTTGCGCCCTCTGCAGGAGTTTATGTGTCACTACATCTGTGTGTCTTTAGAGTTGGTTTGTTTTTTTTTTTTTTTTTTTTTTCCCCTTCCCTGGGGCGGAACCAAGGAGTTTTACGTGCACAAAGTTTCCCTTGGATCTCCCCATTTCCACTTGCAGCATCTTTGCTCCTAAGCCCCTAAGCAGGGGGCTCTGAAGTCTCTTCTCTTCAAGGTCCTCTGAAAGTGGTCCCCAGGCTCCTGGGCATCAGCAAAAAGCTTCACTTCAGCTGGCACAACATCAACTGCACTGACCTCCAGCATTTTGTAGCAATTACATGGTTGTGTCCTGAGCTTTCCCCTCACATTGGGCTGATAGCAGGACTGGTCGGTGGACAGAGAGAAGGGGAGTGGAGTTGTGTAGCCTCTTCACCTGGGAAAGTGTCCTGTCCCTGGGCTGAGCCTAGGCTCCTCAGATGTTGCCCTTGGACCTCCAGAGTGGGCCCTTCTCAGCTCACAAGAGTCTCAGTGAGCCCTGCAAAGATTCATAGCAAAGATTCCCTTGGGGTCTTCAGGACCCTGTTGTCACGGGCCCACAGGTTCACAGCAGAAAGTACTGATGTCATCTGGGGATGCAGGAAAAAAAAGTGCTTTTGTTTACCTAGTAAAAAATTAAAAGGTAAGGCAAAAAGGGTTCCTAGACATCCTGGGGAGTTCAGGGGGAGCCACCATATGATACCCAGGAAATCAAGGTCTCTTCTTGGGGTTTTTAATCTCATTAATAAAATAATGGGCTCAAACAGAAGGTGGGAGACAATTTAGGAGGTGAAAGAAAAACTCCAGAATAGGCAAGCTGTAAGTCTAGCAGCAGCCTAGAGAAGAGGGTGGAGAAGTGAGGAGAAAGGCCATGTCGTGTGAGATAAGCTGGCCCCGTGAGAAGAGAAAAAAAGCCTATCAAAGGTAGCTAGCCAGTATTCCATAAACTGCTTACACCTTTAATCTCCTCCAGTGGGCAAAACTCTTATTTCTTTAAGGTCTTGTGCTTTCTCACAGTCTCTTTTGGACATTCAGCTCTGGACCACGGAAGGACAGACGGCAGGAAGCTAAGTGTTCACCACAGAGGAGTTACTAAGTTCCATCTCAGGCTTCGAGCCAGAGAAAATATTGTCAATGGTTAGACCTAGTACTGGAACTTTAAAATCTGAGGATAGCCAGGGTGGCTGGCTTAAACCAGAAAAGTCCCTCCACCCTCCCCAATCAGTAAGGAACCATGTGATTATAACAAACTTGCAAACAACTGTCTGGTGGCACAGGCCTTTGTAAAACCGTTTATTGAATTTCCTATGCTGTGAAGGATCCTGGAGGTCTAGACCCCTCCCGTAGTGGCTCCATCTAGCTTTCTGGGCAATGACCAGGCAAAGACTGGCAAATAGGCCACCTACAATTCTTCTCCTAAGGGATTCAGATACTTGTGGGCACTCTCAAATGATGGCTAGGTGTCTTCCCAACTGGATCTGGGAATTCTGGGTTTCTAATGCCTTCCTTCAGGAATCTCACGCTCTGAAAGAATCAGCCTGCACTGGGCGAGCTGTCACAACCGGCAATGCAAGTGGCGTCAGAACGCTTGGAACTGAGACCATTAACTGTTGGGAATTGTAGCATTTGTACTATAAATAAAAAGCTTTACATTTCTTATAGGCATAATGGAAGCTTATAGCAGAAAACACCTTTGGTGGGTTTTTTTT
>JADRCD010229743.1:0-11474 GCA_019843815.1 Montemys delectorum | reverse complement strand
TGTTTGATTGGAGGCAGGTTCTTTCTCTTGACCAGGGAAGGAGCCCCTTCATATCCACATTATACAGAAGAGTGAGGCTCTGCTGTCTGCTTGCCCTTGAGCTAGGACTGCTATACTATCCCTCTTATCAAGTCTTCTGGTGAGGAATTGATGGTACAATAATCTTAAAAGTTCTTTGATCCATATATAGCCAGTAGCAGGAAGTGGTATTTCCTAAGGATGGCCTCCTCCTCTCCTGAGAGTTGTGGAGGAACAGGGATGCAGCAGGGAGCAGAGGAGAGAGCAATACAGAAAAGCAGAAAACCTCCGTGCTCTGATGTGTGCAGGGAGAACGGTAACTTCTGACCCCACATTTTCCTTGAGTTTAGGGACGAGTGGAAGGTCAAGGAAGGTCTGTGGGAGTTGATTTCTCCTACCCCCTCTACCCCTTTTTCTAGGGTGCCATAATGCAGAGCAGGAAGGAAAGTCTAGCTTACACAATAGTTCTGGGTCTTAATATCACACCAGAAAAACAATCAAATAGTGTGGTTATTGCCAACAGTTTAAAACTTGCTCCAGTTAGCTCCCACTGTCCTGGTCCTGGATGCTAACTCTCCACTGCTCTCCTTGGCCTGAGCAGGAGGCCAGAATCTTACCCAAGGCTACAGCACTAGGTACAGAGTACAGGGGTGCAGCTCACCAGTCATGCAGAGGTGTGCAGCTCTTCAGGCGTGTAGCTGAAGGCCATACTGTTCATGTTTATTCTGCAGAGTCAGTAGCTCTTGGAGCTGGGTGGAGGAGCACCCCTGAGTAAGGCTATGAAACTTGGATGTAGGTCACCTGATCCCCAGCCTATTGGTCCTCCCATCAGACAACAGTAGCAGCCCCAGAATGCTTGCTCGTTCAGAGGTGTGGGCACTGTTTCCTGAGCTCTGGTGTTCTTAAGTTAGGATGTGCACTTGATAGATATGGGTCCAGGTGAGCTGGCTCATAGAGGCTGGTGTTGAATGTAGTTTAGCATCAGCCAGATGGGGAAGGAAAAAGAAAGGGGGTTCAGGCTGCATAAGAGGGCAGTGTGAGCAAAGGGAGTAGAAGGTAGGCCAGTCATTTGGGGACCTCTTACAGACAGTGGTTAGCAGAGTGGCAAGCAATCCTCATGAAGGAAGACTGGTGTGCCAAGACTGAGGAGTGCCAAGGTGGATCCTGGTAAGGGGGAAGCCCAACTGAAGGTCAGGCAGGCTGGGGGCACTGAGGGTGGGCTTGTTGCTTGTAAACGTCATGACTGCTCTGAGAAGTCTGTGTTTCAGAATGTAAGAGGGCACTGAGGAGAACTGGGACCGGGGGGTTGTCGTGTCTGACAGAGCAACCTGCCATTTAACCAGATGCTAGTAGACTTACTACTAATTATAATACAAATGTAATAGCCAAGGGACCTGGGAAAGGTGAAAGGCATGGTACTAATACACCTACTCAATGCACAGTCACTCTTTCTAGAGGTCACACTGGGGTCTTCTATCATGCAGGCTCAGTATTTGGTCTTTCTAAAAAGTCCTCTGGAGGCCTAATGGCCACCATGTTAGAATTAAGAAAGGTAGGACCTTTAGGGGATAATTTGAACAGAATGGAGCCTGAGGATGCTCTTTGCCCCTTTCCAGTGTGAGCTCACATCTTTGAGGAGTTGACCTTCATAAATACTGACCTGCTGCTACTTTGACCTTGGGTTTCTGGCCTGAATCCCCAGTATTCTGGCATTCTGATGGGTGCTGACTGTTGTGAGCTCTTGTAGATCAGGGGTGCATATAGGGTATTTTAGCACAGCCCAAAGGGTCTAGGGCTGATATTTGCTGCCCCACTGTACAGTAAACTGCCTTGTGCAGTAGACAGTGAGCCGTGTGATGCCTCCCAGGCTTTGCCACAGCACATGGGGACTCTGTGTGAAGGAACTCTGTGGGGACACTCTCCTCTGACAAGAGATATGTGGGCTCTTCTTCTTTGCCTCCTGGCTTACTCATGACCAATTGGAGAGCATGGGGTTCTTTGCTTCTCTCTGGCTCAAATCAGACCTGGACACAGGATCTTATGTTACTTCTAAAGAGAAGCCAGTTGGAAGGAGGATGGAAACTTGGGTTTTAAGCATCACTTATGAGAAGTCCTAATAGATTGATGGGAGACTTGGACAGGTCATTAGCCCCTTGCTGTGCCACCATAGTTGTCTTGCTTTTTTTGTTTCTGGATTGGCTCATTGCAGTAAGCAGAGAGCGGAGCCCCAAACTGTCTGAGCTAATTATATCCCGGAGGAGTTGTTAAAGGAGACAGCCAAGCCCCTTGGCTCCCTAGGGCTCTGATTAGCTCCACGCCCCTCCCATATTCTAATCGTGCCCTTTATTAGATCGCTGTTGGATCCCTGACTAAGTTTAATTTCGCATTCACTTTTCTAAACATCTTGGAGATGACAATTACAAAGCAGACGTGCAGACTTTTTTTTTTCTTTTAAGAAACCTCCAAAGGTACTGAAGGCCACCAACCCAGGAGCTCCTGATAACCATGTTACTTGTTTTAATATACGCTTTCCAGGGGGCTGGCCCAGAACCTTCTGCTAAAATCTTTGCAGACTGCTCCCTCCTCCCACTCCCTAAGCACCTCATTTAGTTAAGTGGTTTTGCCTCCTTTAGGTTACTCTGTAATTGGGGTGATTATTCATTCCCGTCACAAGACTGAAGCAGAGGAAGAAGTTGGCTTGGGACCCCAAGTACCGTCTTGCCTCCCGCTGCATTTGATCGCCGACCTTGCTCTGAGCACGTGATTTCAGAGATCCGAGGAGCTGGCATAGGTTCAGCCTGTCCGGCTGCTCCGTGGCCACTGCTCAGAAGGGAGAATACCATCCTCACAGTGGTTGCCTGGCTGAGAGCAGCTTGTCAGCCTGCCAGGAAGATGTGGTGACTAACGGCCCGGCCAAAGCAGCTTGGGCTGGGAAGGTGTGCCTTTTCTTACTTACGGCCCAGGTATATATGCCCTGGAGAGCTTCCCTGAGTGGTTCATACGGGGAATGGCTTGGACCCACTGTGTAAGAGGACATTTAGTGTTGCATGAGGGAGAGACCATATTAGGAAACCCATTCATGGGCTGTTCCAGCACGCAGACTTTGCCTCAGGCTTTCATCTAGGATGTCCTCCTCCGTAACGTGTCTTCATTATTCTTACCCAGATCATCTTGCCCTTGGGTCCAAGCCCATATTTGCAGGACCCATCAAGACTAATCCGTCAACGTGCCTCCCACACCTCATGTTTCTCAAACTGGCTTAGAGCTCTCTGTGTAGCCATTGATCTCAAACTTCTGGTCCTCCTGCCTCTACCTCCAAAATTCTGGGACGCCAGGCCTGTACTACTACAACATCCACTTTATATACTGGAATTGAACCTAGGGCTTCATGTATGTTAAGCAAGCCTTCTATCAACTGGACTATGGTTCTATCTCTGCAACCCCACTAACAGCATCTCCACTCCCTCCACTCCTATGCCTCCAAATTTCATAAACACACAGGGTTACTGGTCAGAGGCTCTAGTCATGGCCATGGGCTTGAGCAAAACAAACATGGTAGAAGGGCAAGTGGAGAGATGATTACACGGTGTGATGAAATCCATAGTGACTGAGTCTAGGCTGCTATAGGAATGAGGGAAACAACAGAAACCCAGGCATGGAGATTTCCGAAGCCTTCCTGGAAGCAGAGATGTCTAGGCGAGTCCCAATAAAGAAGGGAACATATGGTGGGCTGAGAGCAATATACAGTTTCAGATTGGAGACTATCAGGCATGTTTGGAAGAATGGTGGTACATCTGGGCTTTGCCTGGGAAGACCCTGGGGATGGGGTTAGATTGTGGCTTCAGAAATGGGAGTGCGATGGGACTGAACCATCTACCATCTTTGAGACAAGGATACAGAAACCATGGGAAAGTGAGAAGTTGGTGACTGTGAGGACTAAGCCCTGATCCTTTCTCCAGGGACAGACACAGCTTTGTGTCACTTGTAGAAATCAGGCATCCCTCTGATCCTTTGTTTTGGAGAAGAATTGTTCTTTTCTTACTCACTGTCCCTCCTGAGGTTAGGATGTGAAGAGTTCTGGGTTTTTACTTTATTTTTGTATACTGATATATTGTTATATTATGATTATTTCTGTATACTGACATATTATTATATCATGCTTATTTATATATTAGATAGATTGTTATATTAAGATTATTTCTGTATGCTGATATATGTTATATTATGAGCATCTCTTGTTTTCCTCCTCTCTCCTTCCCCTTTCAGATTTATTTTCTAGAAAAGAATCCTGTGGCTGGATTTGCTCAGGAGAATGTTACAAACATCCCAAGGGCCTTTCAGCTCCCTCTTGGTTGTTCTGCTTCTAAAGACAAATGATGAAAACCACAAACAATAATACTCTCTATTCTGAACCCCCTAAGTAACATCAGGATTTGAAACAGATACCAGAACCACAGAGCTTCACTCCCAGCCTGGCTTGAGAAGCTTATCCCCCTGTATTTTAGACCTAGAGAACTCACTAATATTTTTGTTTCCAGCATGAGGACCAAGTAGGCCACTCTACAGCCAGTTGTTTGCATGATTGGTAATTTTTGCTTGATTTTATCTGGTAGGAAAATAGGATCAACCATCACGATAGCGGTCATCACACTGAAACTAGAGATGACATCTTACAGACCATATTCACACCAGGACAAGATGTATAGGTCTGGACAGACAAGAGACACAGCTGTATGGGAGAGCTGTGCAGTTGAGGCAAAGAAAGCTCTTCAAGGGTGTTCAGATGGAGCTGTCTACCCAAGGCAGACAAGCAGAAACACGTAGCCCTGGGGCAAATTCAAGATTGCAGTGCCAGTTCACAGAAACAGGGCGAGACGGAGATCAGAACAGGTTGATTGGTTGATTACAATGACTGCTAGAAGGAGCCAGGGTCAGACACATCCCTGACTATACAGGAAGAGATGAATCTGAACAAGAGTAAGGAGCATTACAGAGTTCTGTGGTTTCTGGAATTAGACACTTGGAGAGTTGGAGGAATCATAGCAAGTAATGGCCCTGTGCCAGGTTCCCGGCATATACCTAGCTCACACTGTGATGTTCTAAGGTGCAATGATTTATTCTAACCCTATGGGTAAGCCCGGGAGGGGTTTGTAAGGCAGAAAGGCTTTCCTTTGTATGCAAGGTCCACTTGCTACTCTGCTCAGTTCTCTGGTGGGAGTGGAAGTACCTAGTTATGTAAAAGAGCTTTAAATGGTTTCAGTGATGTGTGTGTGTGTGTGTGTGTGTGTGTGTGCGCACACGCTGGAGGGAGGGCTTTGAAATGATTGAGAATGGAAGAAGCCAGTCAAAATACTACCCATAAGGTTTTTTTTTTTTTTTTCTGTGAACAATTTGGGAGAGATAAATAGCTCAGGGAATAAAGAATGAATATAAAGTATATTATATACCTGTATAAAAGTGTCATAATGAAACAAATTACTTTATAGAATTAGTGGGATAATAGAAAGATTTAAAATAATAATAAGTGCAGCTATGTGCAAAACAAGAACTATTTCTTCTTCTTTCTAAAACCTGTGTCCAGGTCCCGTCTCCTATTTGTGACATGATTCTGCCAAACCATGGAGACTTTGATGACTGCTAGGAAGAGAGATGGTGTGTTTGTCCTTCCAGGGCTAGATTTCATTTCTTCCAGGTCTGGAGCAAGTTACTGATGGTGGCTTAGCTCCAGGAAGCCATGCCAAGAGTGCCACAGCACCCTGCTCATCTTTCTTGGCACAGAAGCTCTTAAGAGAGGAAGGGTTGCTCAGAATTCTGTTCAAAAGGAGACAAGCCCAGCTTCTTAGCTACTTAGCTAAGATTACAGAATCAACTTCCTTTCGCTGGATAAGAACCTGTTCATGTAGCACCTGAGATTCGTGAAATGCTTCTCCGTGCTAAACAGACATTTTGGTACCCTAAGCCTTCAGCCCATCCTAGATGTTTCTACCTCCAGTCCCCCAGATGATAAAAGCCTTGAGTCACCTCAAGTAAAATTGATTTGACTCCCTGCAGCTGGTATGATTATTCACTATAGGTACTTACAGGGCTTTTGAAACTCCGCCCCCAACACCCTGTTTTCCTCCTCTCGGCTCCCATTTTCCTCTGCATATCATCCCTAAGGGCAAGGAGAGGAGAGTCACACTCAAGTCCTCTGCAGGGCAATCCAAGTCTTTCCATTGCTGAGGCTTTTTTTTTTTTTTCCTAGCCCCAATCCACATTGTTTTTAAAATGAGGTCTTTCACTGACTGGGACCTGGGGCTCATTCATTAAGTTAGGCTATTGACCAGTGAACCCTGGGAATTCCTCCTATCTCTACCTCCAAGGAAACTGATTAAAAGTGAGCCATCATGCAAGTTTGGGGTTTGTTCGTTTCCTGTGGGTGCTATGACCTCAGGCTTGCAAGGCAAACACTTTAATAGCTGAACCACCTACCCAGACCCCTCTAACTCTTAGATCCTAGACTCCTCATCTGTAAAAGGGAAATAATCTTGCCTTCTAGGTTTCTTTCTTTTCTTTTCTTTTCTTTTCTTTCTCTTTTTTGGAAACATATAAAACTATTTTCATGGATTGTCCTGTGAATAGCTAAATGCATCTGGAATTCTACCACATGTAGAGGTTCCATTTTTAAGTTGTGATGGGGGTTCCTAACACTAAGTGGGAGATCTGAATCCTGACCTCAGCTGCCCAGTTCTGGATTCTATGTGCCTCCTTCCATATCACAAGTTCCAAAATTAAGCAAATCGCTTCCACCTAAAAGCCTGGGAAGGTAGCCAAAGCAATCTGCAGCTTTTTTAGACCTCTAGAAGCTGTTGAAAGAACAATACCAAATACTTGAGACAGAAGATGACCACAGGCAGGCCTGCAGCCAGGTGGCAAGGATCAGGTGTAACTGGCCTGATTTTTCTTCTGTACAGCTGGGGTCAAAATACCCATTTCAGGAGGTGGAAGATTCTGCAATCGCTTGGAGACCTTGTTCCCTTGACTGAAGGAAATCACATGTGCCAAGCTCCTGACATTTTTAGGGTGTTATACATTATTTTCTGTGGTCATCTCAAACACCATGAAGATGGGGGATATAGGAGAGGGGCCAGGGTGTGGTAGGGCTGTGCTAAGCACATGCTTAGGAGGTCACCACTGCTTAGCAGAGCATGGAATTTAGAGAGCCATTTATTTTTTTCTGACTCGAAGCAGGGGAAAGGGCTAGAGAACTTTCCATCCCATTCAATCCTCTGGCTTCTCTCTCTCCAGGGATAACAGCAAGAGTCTCATTCACTAAATAAAGCTTAAGGTCTGAAGTCTTTTGTAGTCTAACACTCATTCTACACTTGCTGAGCCCTATGGGACCAAAGATATCATTTTCCTTTTTCCACTCCAGAAATGCCACCAAGATAAACCCTTGCCAAGGACATCTGGCTAGGAACTGGCAGAGTTGGGATTTAGTTCCTACTTTTAAAGTTTCTGTGTTTGTAGTGCTAGGTAAGAAATATGGGTCTTCATATACACCAAGCCAGTGCCTTACCACGGAGCCCTATCACAAGGCTCCATTCCCAGCCTCTTAGATTCCAGCTTCTGTCCGCCTTCAGCCTTATCAGTCTAGGTTTGTTCTAGCTCCTAGCATGTGGTCTTTGGCTCTCTAGATCACACTTCCTAGTCACCGGCATCACTGGAGACATGCATGGGAGAACTTATGAAGTCATATGTCCTCTCTTCATGGATGGCATTTCCTCTGGCTGTCAAGGGGGCAGCCTTCCAGAGGCAGGTAGAAGATTCACCAGCCATCAGCATCACACCTTAAATTGGCCACAGAACTGACAGGTGACTGGGCCCAGATCTCTGTACATGTGTCAGCAAGAAAATAAATAGCAGAAAGAAACTTTCAAGCTGTGATTGACAACATGAGCTCTGGATCTGGGTTGTTCTGGGATCTACTTTGCCTCAAATGGCCAATTTCATACCAGACAGGAGCCTTTCTGAACCTGTTCACTCCACTGTAAGCTAGAGGGAATGATAGGAGCTACCCAAGGGGCTACTAGGAGCTTAACATCCCACCATGACATGACTGCCCCTCAGTGTGTTGATTATGACTAATGTACCTGTACAGGAGCTTGAAGCAGACCCCAGAGCACTGGGCTGTGCTTACATTGTCCAGCCAGCATTCCCAGACAGATTCCAGCAGGATCACACATTCCTCCCTTCTTTCTCGCCTTGCATTAGACCTGAGAGCAGCCTCTACCTTCCCTCATATCCTTACATTCTGATCCTGTAAGATTCGGAGAGCCGAGTCTTATGTCCAGGATATCGTCCCACTCACAAAGACACAGAGACAGAGATTGCTGCAATCAGCAAAAGGTTTTTTAATAACCTTTTGGGTCATCCCACATTCAGGCAAAGATGACTCCAAAGAACAAAAGCACACACTTTTTATACCCTTCCAGAACATAGGTTTACAGCATGAGTTGGTTATCTCTCATTGGTGGTGCTCATTGTTCTTTGTTTTCATTGACCTTTGTACCCCAGGTGAGGAGGGGATACCTGTTGCTCATAGAAGGGGTGGGAGAGATCCACCCCCTACTGGAGACATTTCCTGAAATGGGCATTACTCCCTTCAATTAGGGCATCTCCTGGGAATGGATGTTTGTTCAGTAAACCCTTCTGAAGCTGTCTGTCTTTAGGCTTAATGGACATTCCTGGCTCCTCGGTATTTTTAGGAGGTATCCCTGTTTGCTCAGTTCTTACAATCCTGTTGTTTTAAAACCTATATACTAGATAGACTCACTATCCCTTATTCCAGTTCCTGCTGGGAGCCAGTTGGACCTACGGTAACAGGAATGTTGGCAGCCTGCCCACTTCACAGATGGGCAAGCAGATGAGGCCCTTCTATTATGGGACAAGTTAATCAGTCTTGCGCATGTACAACACATATGCACACTTGTGCATGCACACTGTTCTGGGATTTCTGCCACACCCTGCCAGGATGATGTGTCCCCATCTGCCTCACAATACCACCATTCCCAGAACAGTCTGTGCAGGAGAACGGAGGCTGTATCGTCCGCCCCACTCTTTTGCCACACCCCTTTCATTTTTCTAATGCCCGATACGAAGCAGCCATTTGCAAGAAGGAGCAGAACCAGATGCACACAAGGATATGACTGTAACTCAAGCATATGGTTTATACTTTCATCTATACCCTCTGCAGTAGCCTGTGGCTCCTGGAGTCCTGGTTCCATCTTACACCAGTTTGGGCTCTACTCTAGAGAAAGGAAAAACAGATGCCTCCCACCCACAATTTCCATGAGGGCTGAGCTGGAAGACCCCTGAGGTTAAAATACCAGTCTACCCAGCCCAGAGGTTTATATGCAGAATACATCTGCTGAAAAGTTACAAGACCTGCTCTTAGGGAACTCTCGGGGTGGGAATTTCACACTCTGCCTGATAATAAATGCTTTCCTTTCTGTTCTCAGTACTTAAAAAAAAACTTAAAAATTTTTTTGAAATAATTATAGACTCACAAGAAGTTACAAAAATTAACAGAGTGGTCCCATATACTTATCACTCAGCTTCTCTCGGCATTTTACACAATGTGTTACATTATCGAGAGCAGGGAATTGACATGAGCACAATGCACTTAACTAAACCAATACAATTAACTTGATTATAGACTTTACTCAAATGTCACCCACTTGTGTGTGTGTGTGTGTGTGCCCGCGCGCGCATACACATGCTCAAAGTTCTATAAAATTTTTATTAGTCTAGAGGGTTTTTTAAATTTTGAGACACTTTCAGATTTATATTCAGCTGTTTAAAAAAAAAAAAAAAGATAGATCCTGTATGTCTCATTCCCTCTTAGTAATGTCTTCCAATGTTATACTGTGAGCAAGACATCCCCGCAGGAAGCACACATCAGCAGCACTTCAAGGGAAGGCATTGCATTCCCACAGGAAGCACACACACCACCATCTCCCAGGGATCCCTGGTTTCTTTTCAATAGCTACACCTACAACCCTGCTGTCCACCAACTAGTCATACAGACTGATTCCTACTACTTAATTCCCTATCTTGAAACTGTTTAAACTGCACTAGTTGCTGTGTCTATTTTAGAATAATTTATCCTTCTCTATAAAAATCGTTCTAGGATTTTACAAGGAATTGCATGAATCTCAAAAAATCAATTAGAGTGAAAAACTGATATGTTTAATCCATCAATCCGGCGAACATGGCTACATATCTCCATTTAGTAAGATATTTGCTTCATTTTTATAAAAATATGTCATTTAAAACATACAGACTGTGCGTATCTGGACCATAAACAGTTTGTTTTTTAACAACCATAAATAATATTTTGCTTTTCTTTTCACCTTACGTTACTCTTAGTGTTGGTTGTATTGATGGGTCTTGCTGTCTTGGTTGGGGTGTGAAGCACTGAAGAGACCCAGACAGTGCATCTCTGGTTATGATTGTGAGGATGTTTCCAGAAAATATTACCTCAGGGAGGAATACCCTCCCTGAATGAGAGGAGCACCATCCCGTAGTCTGAGAGCCTAGGCAGAAGAAAAGTGGCTAAGGAGAGAGCCTGAACTATCTTCCTCACTGTACCCCAGACTTCTGAGGTGAATGAACCTGCCACATGCCCCTGGAGCCCCAAGGTGTCACGGTGTGCTGTGTAACTACAGGCCCAGGATACAGACAAGTGACTGTCTTGGTTTTGTTTCTTGTTGCTGTGATAAAAAAAAAAAAAAAAAAAAAGCAAAGGCTTATTTGGCCTACAGTTCTAGGCTCCAGTCATCAATGTGAGAAGGTTAAAGTAGAAGGAGCCTGAGGCATCTAATCGGAGCACATCACGGTCCAGAGTAGAGGGCAATGAACTAATGCCTACATGCCTGGCTCAGCCTCCCTTCTTTGGATTCACCTCAGAGATCAGCCCTTCTCTCCCCTTTCAAGTCACTCCAGGACCCAGCCATGCAACGATGCTGCCCACATTCAGGGTGGTTCTCCCTACCTCAATTAACCCAGTTAAGAAGATCCATCATGGGCCTGCTCACAGGCCAACTTAATCTAGATAATTCCTCCTCGACATGGCCTCCCCAGGTGACTCTACATTCCATCTAGCCCATCACAGAGCCCATAAGCTGAAACCTCTAGACTCAGGAGCCCAGGTTAATCCTTCTTCCTTTAGGTTGTTCTCTCAGGTATTTTGTTACAACACCACCAACTTGCACTAATACACTAGTGTATAGGAGCAATTGGTTTTCATGTGCTGATCTTCCATCTTCGACTATTGCTGAACTCACTTCCTAATTCCCTGAGGCTGTTCTTAACTTCCTAAGTGACAATCATATCATTTCAAATAGGGATACATTCAGTTCTTCCTTCATGACCCCCTTCCTGTCTGCTATCTCCCTTTCTTGCCTGTTGCATTG
>JADRCD010229742.1:0-16612 GCA_019843815.1 Montemys delectorum | reverse complement strand
TGTGTGTGTGTGTGTGTGTGTGTGTGTGTGTGTGTGTGTAGGAACCTTCTTCAAATCTACCTGTCTGACTTGTGTCATAAGAGGAAACACAGAACCCACAAAATCCCAAATTTTAGTAGTTTTACCACATTTAAATTTCTTACCTGTGTCACCAAAATTACTTTGATTTTCTTAAAAGCTGTATATGAGCAATAATAAGACAGGAAAAAGCTAGCGGGTAAGTTTGGCTTCCTCCTGCATGGTCTTTCTCCCGTCACTGTAAGACCAACAGTAGTTTCACTTTCTGGTTCTGGTTGTGGGGCTGAAGGTTGGAGGTCACAGGCGACCAGCTTGGGGGGGGGGGGGGGGGGGAGAAAACCGAAAACAAAAATTGCCCCCCCAACACCCCCCCTTTTTTTTTTTCAAAACAAAAAAAAAAAAAAAAACCAAAAAAACAAGGACTTTTAATATATTCAATATTGCTTGCATGTGATAAAAATTTGAACAATACCTCGAAGGACAAAGACAGAAGTTTTAATTTTTTTTTTTAACTTAATGGCTGGAAAATCATGACCAGATTGCCTTAAACTTTTCATAACATGGTGGTTTTTATTTGTTTCTTTTTAATCTTAATGCTGGGTCTCAAATGCTTAACTGCAATAAGTTTAAGGAAATATAACAAGGAATGCCCACTGAAGAATAATAGCTTTTCCGTTGGAAAGCAGGTCATGGAACACAAAATTCAGAGTGTTTCTTAAGTCTGTCTACAGTTTTATGGAGCCAAGGGTATATCACACACAACATGCATGCACCCTTGTGAGGCACACTTTAAAACAGGCAGCTACCTCTCTCTGAAAGCGTCAGCATCCCAGGGCCTCTGGGTAGCCGCTGTGTGCTCCTAGCTCAGAACTAGAGCTAGGAGCTCCAGAATCTAGATCAGAATTCCAGATTCCTCCTGTTTCATCTTCTTAGATTTGATTTGAGAATGGATTTGGGGTGCGGATGAAGACAGACCCTTAAGGGAAGTGTAAAATCGCTTTCCTGTTTCAGGAGTGACGTTTATGAGAACAGGTTCCTGTCAAGTGTGAGCGCATAGGCTTCTTTCTATTGATGGGCAAATTCAGTGTTTCTGAGAAAGCTTTAAAAAAAAAAGTTCCTTTGGATATTTTATGTCTTAATCCCGAAGTCTCCCAAGAGACTTTGAGATTTACACATTTCTCCTTTTAAAATATTTTTGTTGCTTTCAGAGACAGGTGAAGGGGGGGGGGATTCAAATAGTTCCTAGGAGGAAGAGAAATCAGATGATTTGGTACAAATATAAAGTTACAGAAGCCGCCAGGGTGTCTAGTAAATTACTCTAAATTTTAATTAATGAGACACAAAAGCCGTACTACAAGCTTTAAAAATTACCCTTTTATCAATAAGGTGATAATTAACTTTCTCTAGAATTAGCGATTCTCCGAGCCCCGGGCAGTATGCCGCCTGCTAAGTTCTTTGGAATGCTGCCAATTTTTAACAATTGGTCTCTTGGCAAAGCTAGTGATTTTTAATTCAAATATCTATTGTGGCATTTTCAGTTGTGGCTCAAAGACCATTAAGATCACTCAAATCCTGGTGAAATCTCTGAGACCCAGAGCAGCTCGGAATATTTGGGTTGCATTAGAATGAGTTACGTTCTCTCTCTTCATTTTCCCGTTTCTACCTTTTTCCTCGGCAAACCCCAGTCTTCTGGCTGGACGCCATGGTGATGAATTATGGTTTGCAGGCATAAGCATAGCTCCCGGCTTCATTCGCGTTTGGGTTTATCTCGGTTTCAGTTCTGGAGAGGGTGTGTTCCCCTACATCCCTGCAAGCCTGCGCGGGTGGATCAGCAAAGACTTAGCTGGAGACTTAAGGGGGACGTGCAGGTCAGAAACCTTTTTCAGTTGCGCCCAGGGGTTTGCAATTTAGTGATGGCTACTGGGTATAGGAGCCAGCCCCACCTTACCCCCCCCATCTCAGAGGAGCCCCCAGCAAAACCCACACACGCACGCGCATGCACACTTTTTTGGTCAGCCTGGGATGCTAGTGTCTAGGTCTAGACAGTTCCAGACAAAAGTACCTTCAGTCAGGTGAGCCTTTTGGAATAAATCAGCTCCCTGTGACCACGAGAGGCCTTTAGCCACAGCTAAGGAGACAACACTCTTCCTGTTGTGGGGTGGTTACAGCTTGGGTTAATCTTTCAGAGAAGAAAGGAATGTATCACCCAGGGGCAGCCCTGCGTTTGTATTAAACTAAAAAGTCATGCCACGGAGTCTTGGTGCCCCCCCCCCCCCCCCCCCCCCCAAGCCAGGGAATTGTGCCCTTGGCTCTCCAGGCAGGCCTCTCTGGTGTAGCCTCTCTTTTCTTGGGCTGCTGCAGTGCCATAGGAATCTGGTGGGGGCAAACCTATGCCCGCCTCTCCTCAACTCTGCAATCCCTCAGCCACCATCTCTCAGAAAGTTTCCCTTATGAAGTTCGTGAGTGAGGGTGATGTTTTGGCCGCGGCATACATAGATCAGGCGACTGGACTCAGTTGCGCTTTTGTGGAGTTTCGGGCATCTGTGCGTTCCTACTGCCAGACTCAAGGGAGAACCAGGACCAGCCTCGCTTTCTGCAGAAGTCACGCCAGTAAAGGTAGGAAGATGACTTCTCTTTTTCCTTCCTCTTTTACTTACGTGCCATCCCAGGACATATACCTCTAATGAGAAAACCAGGATTAAACACATGATGTGTGCGTCCCTAATATCCAGAGCCATGCCCTGGGTCCATTCCCCAGCCATGTGCATTCTCAGAGTGGCCAGATCTGAGGCTCTGCCGTGGCACTGGCCCCTAAGCCAGCCTGGGGTGCCCTCAGGATTTGAATCCCGTTTTGACTGGTAGCCAATGCCTCTGTGGGCAAGACAAGGAAGAAATAGAGAGGAAATACACGGGGGAAATCAGCAGCGGCGGGCATTCATGCTTTTTATTTTTTGGAAATGAGAAGTTTGTGTAACTGAAGCACCACCCCTTTGGACCCATCTATCTCTGGGCGACTACCATATCGGATGCAAGAATTATTCTTTGTGTGTTTATGTATGTGCAAGGGCATGCATGCATGTGTGTATTTGTGTGTGGGGTAACCAGAGGTTAATATCAGATGTCTTTCTCAATAGCTGTCTTGTGGTGTGAGACAGAGTCTCTCATGAACCTGGATCTTGCTGATTGTCTAGACTGGCTGACCAGTGGCTCCCAGAAGTCTCTTGTCTCTGCTACCCTAGTGCTGGGATTCAGTGCTTACGTCACTATGCCTGGCTTGTTATGTGGGTGCGGAAAATCCAAACTTGGTTCTCATGCTTGCTCAGTCAGTTCACCAACTCAAATGAGGCATCTCCAGCCCCGAGGCTCATCCTCCTTGGCTTCCCTTGGCTGCCTCCTTAGCCCCATTGCTCCTTAGGCCCCTCCCTTCTTGGTTGGGAACTTGGATGTGTTGGCTTAATGGGCACAAATGAGGATAAATTCTCTTCAGAAAGGAGAGTGAGGAATTAAGTGTGGGCTGTGATGTGTAGAGAGTGTGGCTGCTGGTGACAGTGATGGTGTACTTTCCTTCCTTGCTTGCCTTCCATCTGAGGCACAAGTCCAGTAAAGGGTAAACCAACTGGACATGCTGTGGGGCCGAGTGAGGACAAGGTACATTCAGAAAGGTCTGCTTCAAGTGTGTATGTGTGTGTATGTGTGTGTGTGCACCTGTGTTTGTGTGTGTGTGCATGTGTGTACCTGTGTGTATGTGTGCATGTGCACCTGTGTGTGTACATCTGTGTTTATGTGTGTTTATGTGTGTGTGGTATATATTGCGTTGTATGCCCTGCATGTTATGGTTAGTGTGGGTGTGGCCAAGTGTGCAGGAAGGTACACATGCTCTTGAGTGTTTGTGTATGTGTATGTGTGTGTGTGTGTGTGTGTGTGTGTGTGTATGTGTGTCCCCAGCAGGGCTCCAAATCTCTTTTCAGATCAAGTGTTAGGAACCCGAATCCCTACTAACTTGTTTGAGATCAGGATAGTGAGAAATAAATTAGAACTATGATCATTTGAAATACATATAACTGTTTCTGGACATAGGTCAGACCATTTTTATAACTATATACGCCATTTTCGAGGCCGAAAAGAAAAATATTTCCATAGGATCAGAGCCCTGTCTATTGATTTTAGCAGAGGGCACTGCAAGTTCGTTATGTGGCTCCCTGAACCCAGGTAAGCAAATCCAGGGCCAATTTAGGCTGACGTTTCCTGCCTGGTCCCTGCTTTATGCAGCCAATCCCTTCCCCTTCCTGAGCTCTGACAGTAGATGGGGTAAGAAGCATTTGTATGGGAACCACAAGCCCATTTCCCAGCCAGCCCATTTGGTTTTAGGGATCAGAAGGCTAAAAACAGCAACCAAAACTATGCGCTTGAGGGGGAAACACTGGACATCTGAAGAAAGAGTTAAACACAAGAGTTTATAATCTGAGCCATTGTCCCCAGGCAAACCTCAGACACCCACATGGTGTTCGGGTCCGCCTCCCAGAGCAGGGCTTGGCCTCTGTGCAGACAGCTCAGCCTCTGCCTTTCCACTCTAGTTGTAGGCAAAGGCATCGTTTCTTCCAGTACCTCCTTTACCAGCCACTTCTCTGTCTTCCTAGGGCTCACGCTTGCCCTCAGAACAGCACAGGACAGATTTGGGAAGCCGCATAGACTTGACTTACAAAATCCAGCTGCCTGCCTACCTGCGTGGCCTGGGCCTGTACTGGAGTATCCTTGAAAATTCTAGAACTTCTTTCCCTTCCTAGAGATGATTTCCTTAGTCAGCCCTCACGGCTAAGGGGGTTCGGGTCAGGCAGAGCGTTGAAACGGGCTTAGCGAGTGCTAAGTTATCAGTAACACGTAAATGTCTACAGTAACAAGATGGTATTTGTATTTGTGGAGACGGCGTAACACCACAAATACCTGGTCCAGTCCACTCGGGATGCCAACCCATGAGGGGCTGTTTGTAGCTGTCATTCAGAAGGGGGCACAGAAGCTTCTATTAAATAGCTCACTGAGGAATGCAGGGCTGTGTGTGGGTGATCTGCCTTCTCCACTTTGAGCAATGGGCTGGGCATTTCACTCACAAGGGATGAGAAGAAAGCTCTCTCATGACCAGCAACCAGCTGCTCCTGCTCAGCCAGGCTGGCTTGTTCCAGATCCTGCCTACCCTCAAGGAGGAACCACTTGCTGCCTTCCCACTTGGAAAAGTGGTGTGAGGCACAGAGACCTTGTTGTTAAAGCTGAGAGCCCTCCCTCCTTCCTTTTTATTACAAAAGCTTTTAACACCCTGGTGATAAGGTGAAGGTTCTAGACAATATGACCCACTTGCACCCGCAAGCTTAGGAAAGACAGCATGCGGGTCTCAGCTGAAGCATAAAGAGGGGTGAAGGCAGAGAGGTCTGTAAAGAATCCCAGGTGCATAGGGACTGACCACAGCTCAGAGTGTGAGCTTGAGTATGTCCCCCCCCCAGGAGGTTCCCGGGCTGGGAGCTGGGTCCCCAGGGTGGTGCATTAAGAAGTGAGGCGTAGGGCTGGAGAAATGGCTCAGAGGTTAAGAGTACTTAAAGAGGACCTGAGTTCAGTTCCCAGAACTCACATGGCAGCTCACAGCTGTCTGTAACTCCAGTTCCAGAGGGTTCCAAACCCCCAGATAGACACATATGCAGGCAATACACAAATACATATAAATATATTTTTTTTTGAGACAAGGTTTCTCTGTGTAGCCCTGGCTGTCCTGGAACTCACTCTGTAGACCAGGCTGACCTCGAACTCAGAAATCTGTCTGGCTCTGCCTCCCAAGTGCTGGGATTAAAGGCATGCGCCACCACTGCCCGGCAAATAAAAAAATATTAAAAAGGTAATGTCTCATAAAAAAAAAAAAAGTGAGGCCTAGGTCCAATGATTAGGCCACTGGAAAGACTGTCCTTAAAAGAGACTAGTGTATTTCTGGTGGGGTCACCGTTAGTTCCCGAGAGAGAAAAGTGTAAAAATACGAAGCTTGGCCCTCTGAATAGCTCCGGCTTCCTGCGTTTGCATGCCGTCTCTTCCTTTTGCACACAGTCCTATCAGGATGTCAGCTGCCACAGGTGGTGCCGCCAAGGGAGCCTTCACCAGAGGTCCTGTCTGAGCTTACCTAATCTCACGTCTTCACAGGTTTCAAACCTGGAAGCCAAATAAACGCCTCTTTTCTTTATAAAGTACTAGCTTCAAGTACTTTGTTGAGGAATGGGAAACAGGCTGGATGTATTTTGTGTCCATATGTAAGTTGAAGCTATTCATAGGTTCAGAAGAATGAGAGTTTTTTTTTTTTTTTTCTATACAGCAGGACAGTGACTTGTCATATGGCACTGTCCCACCTAGCACAGGAGAACCACTTGTCTCTGCTGTCCTAGTGACAGACACGCTTACTATACCCCCACCCTTGTCCCAAGTGAAACCATGACAACCCATTTCTCTCTCACCACTGCTGAGACCCGTGGACCATGCCACTCTTCACTGTTGTTACGTCTTGCCTCCTCAAACGTCTGACCGAGAGCACTTGTCGCTCTTGCTGAGGACTTCGGTTCTCAGTGTCCACATGGGACGTCACATCTGGGCATCATTCCAGGTCCACCGGACCTGGCGCCCTCTTCCAGCCTCCCCAGGAGCCAGGCACGCACACGGTACACACAGACATACAGGCAGGCAAAACACTATACATATAAAAGAAAATGTTTTTAACTCTTTAAAAAATAAAAATCTCAGTTGATTCGAATGGCGACGTCTGACAGCACCCAAGGGGATGGGTAGGACTGCTCAGAGGAGCCTGAGAGACCCACATAGGCTTTGAGGGGAGAGATGAGAGAGAGAGAGAGAGAGAGAGAGAGAGAGAGAGAGAGAGGGAGGGAGAAGGTGAGCCTGCAGAGCCTGCAGTATCTCTGGAATAACTTTTAAAAAGTCAGGTCTTATGGGAAGATGCTGTTTGAAGTGGTTTCATGGCACTGGAAAAAAAAAAAAAAGAGGGCAGGAGAGCATAGGACCACAGAGCTGTCCGAGGACAGAGAGTCCTGTCTGAGGACTTTGCAGGGCAGCAACATGACATCCAAAATGAGTCTCAACTCTAGTTAAGTATTTGTGGCGCTTCAGAAACCTTTAACCAGCACTTCCACCTGTAGAGTGTCACATAGCCTTAGTTAGATTACAGGCTCAACTTCCTTTCTCCTGATAAGAAGCCATTCAGTGAGCACCTCAGGGTCCTGACATGCTTCCCCATGCTAAGGAGGCACTTCGTTACCCCAAGCCTTCAGCTAGTGAGTGACCTTTGCCCATCCTGGATGTTCCTATCCCCAGTGCCCCAAATTAGATGTCTTGAATCACGCCAAGTAAAGTTGATCTGCCTCCCTGCAGCTGGTCCTGGTGTGTCTTCTTCACAGGGTTTCTGAACCCCCATCCATGAACTGATATTGGTTAACAATCACCTAGGGGAGGGAGAACCACAGTGAGCCACCATGTGGGTGCCTGGAACTGAGCCTGGATCTTCTGCAAGAGCAAAATGTGCTCTTAAATGCGGAGCCATCTCTCCAGGCCACTTTCTTTTCTTTTAAAGGCACCAGTTCTATTGGTGTGGGGCCTCGCCCTTAGTGACCTCATTAACCCTTACTTAATTCTGTAAGCGACCTGGCTCCAAATACAGTCACACTACCAGTTAGGGCTTCGGCGCATGAAAGGTACACAAGTCAGCCAGTGGCAGTGCTTACCTAAGTCTGCCTTGTTTTCATCCACGTCTCTGTAAATACCATGGCAACCTTGTCTCCTAGCGGCCTCTCCTCTGAGCAGATGCCTCCATTTCCTGGACATTGAAGCCTGTCTTGTTCCTACTGTACTTGCTCCAGACGTGCATGGGTCCACAGAGGTTCCAGCTCTCCCCTTGCAGCAGAAAAGGTGGCCTTTGTGTCCCCAAATCTCACCCCAGAGTTCACACTTACGAGTCAGGACCAATGTCCTACCTGTTAGTAGAACATGAGACCCTTTCCCAGAGGTGAGGATCCATCCCAAAGATGCTTCAAATACCAATTGGAGGGGAGTCTTGATGGTAAGAGGTCCAGGTAAGTGGACAGCATGAGTCAAACTTTCAGACTTTGCCTATCCCAGTTCTGTTCTGCTGGCTAGCCTCCCAGTGAGGTGTCCCGTTGCCTGAGTCTGAGGTCCTCCGAACTAAACATCTCGATGTGGCACCACTGCCTGTCCCACTTTCCTGAATCCTATGCCAAAGCAGCTGTCAACGGTGGTCAGGTAATTTGATGACATCTTAATTTGATGGTGAACAAGGTGGTATCGCTTGTCACACCCGACTCCAGCTCACACCGGGTGGGTGCTGGGGTGGCTGGATGCAGACTACTCAGTTACGTGGGGATGCTAAGCCTGAAGAAAAAGGCAGGCTCACTAGTGCAGCTTGCCTGAGCGTTAGATGTGATTTTTCTTTGTCCACATTTCATACCGGACACCTCAGCTGGAGACTTCTAGTGGATCCTGACCCCTGCCTGGTGTGGCAGGCAATGTATAAGAAGAAGACTGAGTGTGAGTAACCTCACTTTTGGGTTCTTACTGAAGGTGACCACCCCCCTGACCCTCCAGGACAGAGTCAGGTGCCAAGCAGATGTCTGCCCCGACTTGAGGAGAAACCCCGGCTAACGGCTCCTTCCACATCTTCCCTGGAGCATTAGAGAGAGGCCACTATATTTTCTGGATGCATCAGCAGATCTGCAGACATGGGGAGGGAGGGCTCATCAGAAGCAGTTATAAGCCCGAGGGCCCCCGTGTCTGGAATATCAACTGTTGTTGTAAGGGACACCCTGGCTTACTTGTTGCACAGGAAACCTGACCTTGGCATTCTAGCCCCCTCCCTCCTACACCTCTTCCTCCTTTGTTCTGTCCTCAGGAGGAGTATCCTGGCCTCCCTCCTCAACTACCTGAGATAACAGTTGTCAATTCCCAGCTTTCCTCACACCTTGACTTCAAGTCTGAAAGCAAGACCTTACGGATGCTACTCTTGAGAGAGCTTCCTGCTTCCTCTGTCCCTGCCTAGTCCCTGTTGCCCTTGCTTGGGCTTCATGGCACCCTCCGGAGACCACATCTCGGCACCTTGACATCTGGTTCCTCCTTTAGCCCGTTTTGCACACTACACTAATGATACCATCACAAGACACAAGATCTGATTATCTTAGCCTGCTGGTGTATGGTAACAAAACACCCTCGATTGGACAACTTATAGATAACAGAACTTTGTTTCTCACAGATCTGGAGTGGGGCAGTCTAAGGTCAGAGTGAGAGTGACATGAGTGGAGGACGCCCTCTATTTCTAAGATGGTGCCATGTTTCTGGGTCCTTCAGACAAGACACAGTATCATCATGTAAGAAGGGTGAGAAGAGGCAGGAGGGGTTCTTAAATCTTGAGTCTTTTGGGGGGGGGCAGTTAATTCCATTCATGGGGAGAGAGCCTCCATGGCTTAATTACTCCCCAAGGGCCACACATTTCAATATGATGGCAATGGAGATCTAATTTCGACATGAATTTTGTAAATCATAGTATCTTCGTCACTCATGTTTCCCCCGCACATTTATATGTGTGTTTGGGTATATATGTGGAATGGTGTGTGTGTATGTGTGTGGGTGTTTGGGTATATATATGGAGTGGTGTGTGTGTGTGTGTGTGTGTGTGTGTGTGTGTGTGTGTGTAGGTCAGAGGACAACCTTCTGGAGTCAGTTTGCTCTTCCCATCATGTGGGTCTCAGGAATTGAATTCAGGTGGTCAGGTTTAGCACCAGCTCCTCTTCCTGCTAAGCCATCTCACTGGCCAACTCACCTGCTTACAATCCCAGATTCCATTACTTACACTTGGTTGCCAAAGACTTTTCTGCATCTTCAACTATGTCATCATAGCATATGTCTACTGCTTATAATGACCTAGTTATAGATGACTCTTGGGTACACATCCCCAATACATGTGTAATGATGGGTCCAGTACATGTGTAGTGATGGATTGCTGGGTACCACTGTGTTAATGCAGTCATTCACTGTGGATGCTATAAAGCACATGGGAAAGAACAAATGAAAAGAGCCATTGAGCCCTTGCCCACCTTCCTCCCCCTTCCCCATGCTCCCTCCTCCTTCTCCCCCTCCCCTTCCCTCCCCCTCACCTTTTATGTTGTCTTTCTGGCATTCTCTTGTGTCATGCCTTCATGCGATGACATTTTGTGTAAGGACGCAGACAGACAGACAGACAGACAGACAGACAGACAGACAGGAGGAGGATGGGGAGTAATGGAGACTAAATTCCAAATATCATGCAGTTATTAGGCTAATGCGATTTGGGACATGACAGGTGAGTAAAGTTGGGGTTTATTTTCCCCTCAGACTGTAATTAGTTCTCAGAAGTGCTGTATGTTGTCAAATCTCAACAAACAGAAAATAGTACCATTCTCTGAATTCAAGCAGTAGCAAGAACCTAGTCATTTCACAGGAGCAGGAATGGAAGACGGTCACAGCTGGAAGGAGCTAGTCCCCATCTTGGACAGCATTGCCAAGGCCTGTGCCCAGGAGAGCCGAGAGCACAGGCTGCAAACCAAGTTTGGGAGCCACAAAGACATGGCCAAGGATTTCTCCTGGCCCAGCCTGGGGGGAGAGTGCTTAATTTGCTTTTTAGATAGTCTCGCCAGTGTTTGAATTGGGCTAATAAATATGACAATAAGAATGAAATGGGACAGGAAAGGCTGAGGCAGCGTTTCGTTAATCTGTGTGGAGCATTAGCCAAGGCTTCATGAGCCCTCAGCAGTGAAATGGAGCTTCTGCTTCAGGCATTTTAATTAGAGGCCCTGGGAATATCTGGGGCTGTGGTCGTGGAGGAAGGCCTAGCCCTTGTAAGTGGACCCAAGGCAAGCTTTCATCTAGACCCTGTGTGGCTGCTAAGGAGTCTTGCTAGAGGTAGGGTTTGGGGAGGAGAGCCAAGAGTTTCTGAGAGGAGGGGGTGGGGCTCTGTGGGCTTGTGTCCAATAGCAGTTAGCTGTTCAGCTGTCAGCACCCCCCAGCCCTTGTTTTAACAAATGGTAGTAAAGACTGACAGAAAGGCTTGAATCCATGATGGACACCAGAACGTTTTTAAAAAGGTTCTTTTCTTTCTTTTATCTTTCACCCTGTGACTTAAATACCATAGAAGGGACAAAGATGCCATGAATTGAAACCAGCTAGCATACTTAGTCTCCGAAATTTATGGTTATTAAGTAGAGAACACTTAGGCACATTTCACCAAAGAGTTCTCCAGCTCCTGAAGAAAACTCACTTCAGGTTCCTTCTCCTTGTCTTCAGCTGCTTCCGCACAGGAGGATCTGAACCCATGGCGAGGGGGACAGCACCTCTGTCCCACAGGCTCAAGGGGAGGGCCCTGAGCTCTGTCAGCTACAGACACCACTTGCACAAAGAGCCAAGAACTGAGAGAAACAGATGGCAGCCTCCTAGAGTTGAGGGGCATTCACCAGCATTGAATCTAGCTTGGAGCTGGGGACACAGTGTGACACAGTGGGGATTAAATGGGAGTGAAAGGTCTGTGCCAAGCTGGGATGAGAATTTGGTACTCAAAGCCAACACTTCTGTGACAGCTCAGGGACCCAAGTGCTAGCACTGGACACTGAGCCCTGGAAGACTCAATAACAATGGGCCCACTCACTGTGAAGCCCTGGGACAGGGGATGGTCCACTTTTGTGTTGGCCAGGTGGCACTGGCAGCACATGTGAGTTGAGGGGGGCAGGGAAGGGTATCTCAGGAGATCAGTGGAGAAAGAGAGGTCAACTGGTAGAGTGGCTTTGATTTATTAATTAGCATGAAAATCATTATCAAGTGCTTGTAATAGATGAGACTTATAGGCTAACTTACTCTGGACCTTTAGAGAACAGGTGTCTAACTAGAGCAAGAAATGGGTCTTCTAACCCTTAGAGACCCCTTCCTCTACCAAGTGCTGTCTTCTGCCAGTCATATGCTGTCTTGTGGGCATGCTCAGGCCCACAGCCAGTTCCCTGTTTCTATAGGTTGGGGTTTAACTATCTCATGTGTAAGATTTTTTTCAATGAGGGCACACTCTGAAGACAGCTATTTCCTTCCCTCCTATTGCACATAAAGTCCTAGGGTAGACTGTTGGTGGTGGTCTTGTTTTTTTTTTTTTTTAAGATAAATCATATCATATCATATCAAGCTATTTATCATATCCATCTGTATATATGTATGTGTGTGCCTGTATAACTTTATGTACATCATGTGTGTGCAGTGCCCAGGGAGGCCAACATAAAGCATTGGATCTACTGGGGCTAGAGTTACAAGTGGTTGTTGAGCCACTATGTGGGTTTGGGGAACCTGAGTATGAGCATTCTTAACCACTGAACCATCTCTCTAGCCCCAACTATTGGTGTCTGGATAGCCCAGGATGGGAATTATAGCCCTGCCAATGTCCAGGTAGACAAGTCTCCTCTGAGACTTGTCGTTGTCATGATTAGAGGGGAGAGGATAATGCCCAGGTTAGCTGTCTGTGGTGGCACATGAAGTGGGAAGTTGGGGGTGCAGGCTGAGCCTGTGCTCAGTATTTCTTAGAGGCTGGGTTCCATGTTTGACTGTCCTGAGTAGAGAAGAGAATCTACAACTTGTCTAAACATGTCTTATATAGAAAAAAAAAAACCAGGGCAGACTGTAGGCACAGTGCAGTCTCTGGTGTCACCCCCCCTCCATGATACATCCTGTTTTATTTAATGAGAAAAGAAAGGGGCATCTCCCTAGACATCCCTCAGGCGCTTATGTTCAAACATAGTTATAGCACTCACAGCCAGTCTTCTCTGTGTGAAGACCTTAGACCTGTGCTCTCTGATCTCTTTTGACCCAGTTCCCTGCCACCCCCTGGAGAGAAGTCAAACTTCAATGCTGTTGTCCCTATGGTCACTGGGAAGACACTGCTTCAGAGCCAAGCTGGTTTCTCATCAGCTCAGGTTGCCAGGGTTATAGCCGCCTTGTGGTCCTCAATCCGAAGGCCTATCACATACATGTGTTCATCACATGCATGAACCTTGACATCACCCTCTGCTGAGCTGAGTTGGAAAATTTACAGCTTAGAACACAGAGTCCGGTTGACAGTGCAGCTTTGGCTGGGTCTGAGCACAGCCAGTTTTCAGCTGTACTCGATGCCTTTCATGTAACAGAAACATTAGGGCCTACATGTTCAGCCAGGATTCCAGTTCCGGGGTGTTGCATTGAATGACCCGGAAGCGCTCCTCTGCTTCCTCCACAAGGCAGGCAGCATGCTTTCTTCACCGCCATCTTTCTCAGAGTTCACGAGAACAAGCCTGGGGTCCTTATCCACGCACTCAATTTTCTTATTAGTTGTCACCCTACAGCTTCTCCGGATGGTCACTACTGCCTCTGGCCCAGTTCCCGTTCTCTGTCTGTTCCTGTGGTTGTCCTCCTCAGGGACATTGCTACAGCATGGAAAAGGGAGACCTCGGGGTGCAGGACGCGTGCCCAGGTTATCATTTACAGTGTCGTGGGTCCTGGGAAACTCACACAGGGCCAAGTCTCTCCTGAGGGAGTTACAAAAAACTCAACAAGGTGATCAATGCCTGTGCCAGGGCCTGGCAGGAGGAAAGCCCCATTCAGCGATGTGTTGACTTTCTCTTTTGCAAGCTGCTTAGTGTGGGGACTCTGTCTTTGAGACAAAGGTGGTGGGAGAGAAGGGCTGGTTATTGTTTATTTGTTTTTTTAAATACTCGATTTAGTCACTCCCATCCTCCTTGTCTTCTTTGTTAATATCTAGTAAAAATCAATGTGGCATGCCCAGGTCATGTAAAATTGGAAAGCTCGTGTATTCATCCACCCATTCATTATAAGCCCCTCCCACTTTAGCTCTGAGCTTATCCTTATGGGCACAAAGGTGGGAAGGATATGACCTCACCCACGAGACACTCTTAGTCTAATTGTGGTGCCAAGCAGGAAGGCCGGCAAGTCACAGGCGAGTCCCGTGCATGGCGAGACAGGCTATGCAGGGCACCATGCAAGAGGGAGACGAGAGATCGCGCCCCCTTAGCCTTTGGAAAGTTCCCTTTGCATATGCCAGGGCAGAGAAGAGAGGTGGAAAAGAGATATGAGGCTGAAGCAGCCTGTGCAGGGGAGTCCTGGAGGGGGCGGAGCTACGGAGTCCGCTTCAGCTGTGTCTCACCGGCATCTTTTTCTATAGGCACAATTCAGCTTTACCAAAGGGGAAACGGGCTCTCTGCAAATCTACAATACAGAGCTAGGTCGGGGGAGAGGAGTTTCTGAGAAGCAAGGGTCAGCAGAGCGTCAGAAGAATTCAGTCGCTTGTGCCCAGCAATGGAGAAAGTCCCGCCTTCTAAAAGGAGCCCCTGAGGGTGTGGGTCTCCTACAACTACAGAAGGAAACCAGAAAGGAGAGGAGAGGGAAGAAGGAACATAACACCTGGGTCTCCTGCCACTCCACTCCCACCCCCACACTCAGATAGCCCCACCTCAACCCCCCACAGATAGCCCCACCCTCAACTCCCACACTCAGATAGCCCCACCCCCAACCCCCATTCTGAGATAGCCCCACCCCCAACCCCTACACTCAGATGGCCCCACTTGACTGTGTTGCCCAGCTCCATGGTCAGCTTTTACTCTAAGCTGGTATGAACCAGAGCGGGTACATGGCAGGTCTTCAACTCAGATAGGGGCCGTATTCTGTTGGCTCTAATCTGTCTTGGGGGCGTTAGTTTTGAAATACTTTTCCTAAGAGATCCAAAAAAAAAGGATGGCCAGGTAATATCTGTTAGAAGAAACTGCAAGAGCTAAGTCAATTTAGGAAACTAATGGGTGGGCATGGGTACTCATATATGCACATACATAAGTTTAGATTACTTAGAATAAACAATAAACAGCTTTACTTTGATTTGGATATTGTGGTTTTTATCTAGCACTTTCTCTCTATACTCCCCTTTGGATACTGCATTGGACAAGGCAGAATTCAAACTGAGAAGCAGAGTTCTGGAGCCTATCTTGACCTGGGGTCTAGCCTCAGGCAACTGTGGCCATTCTGCCTCCACTTAATGCTAGGATTGTATCACCATGTGATTGTATCTGTATTTGTGATTGGATTGTATCTGAATTGGTTTCCATTATATTTCTTAATTCTCCAAGTTGAACACCATAGCTTTGTTTATATTTAAATGAAAACAAGTGTATCAGAAGAGGCTATAGTTAACCCCAAAGATGAGAGGAGAAAGACCATTGACCCAAATCTTCATGGCTAAACTAATTGAAACAAACCATTAATTAAAGCAAGCTTTTAAATTCATGAACCTGAGCTGTCTCCCCCCTAAGGTGGGTTTCAAGAGATAAGCATTGGGTACGAAGGAAACAAGGTTTTTGATAGCTCAAGGGTATGGAGTTTCCAAATGGGAGAAAAGAGGCAAGGCTACAGAAACAGAATATAATCCTAACAAGTCAGTCCATAGTGACCTCCTGGAACAAAGACACAGTTGCAAAGTGGGCGTAACAAAGTAATCATAACAACAGGTAGTCACAGTAACCTTTCTCAAACCAAGGTAGCATTGTAAGATGATTATAAGCAACATCTTTTAAACAAAAGCATGGCTGCTGTTTTCTGGACAGTACAAGTGGGGCACAGCCCAATCCTTGAGGAACGGGGGCTTCATAAAAACAGAAAACAAAACAAAACAAAAAACCCTAGTTTGTCTTTACTACAGACGATTTTTAAGCCTAAGATGGAGGCAGGTTAGTTCCTCACTATGTAGCTGTACATTCAGAGTGAACCTTTTAAAAGATGGTAAGGGCTGTAGTGTGATTGAGTGTCATAACACTTAGAAAACACAAACATAAGGAGAGAGAGAGAGAGAGAGAGAGAGAGAGAGAGAGAGAGAGAGAGACTCTCAGTTGTATCTCTGCTCTGCTCAGAAATGCCAGCGGCTCTTCATCCAGCTCAAAAAGAAGAGTGTTTTCAGTAACTCAAGAACAGCAATACTGAGAATACTGAGGTCCCTGTGGTCTCCTCTACCTCATTCCCAACCGTGTTCCCTCATTTTGGACTTGGCTTGTTAGTTTTGACACACCAAGTCCACACCTGCCCCAGGGATTTTACCTGTTGTTTTGTTTGTCTAGAATGTCTTCATCACACATCTTTAGGACTTTAAGTGTCATGAAGTCTACTTGAGTATCTATCCTTTAATTAGAGAGACCCTCCCAGAGTGTCCCTGCAGCAGGTTTTACTGCATTTCTCAACATGGCTAGTTCCATGGCTGGTCTTAATGGTTTGCTTGTTCCCACTGAAAGATAAGTTCCACGGGACCAGTAACATTGGTTATCATTTATACTGTATCCTTGGTACCCAGAATACTGCCAGAGAGTGAGCACTTTTTTTTTTTTTTTTTAAGACACATTTGCTGAAGAAGTGGGTAAATGGCTGAGTGGTTGTATGTGGCAGAAAGACTCTTGCCCTGCACTCCCATGTGCTAATCCCTACCGTCTTAGGGTTTTACTGCTGTGAACTCACACCA
>JADRCD010229741.1:0-14469 GCA_019843815.1 Montemys delectorum | reverse complement strand
TATGTCCTGAACATTTACATTAGACTACAGTTGGGATAATCCTGAAACCCATGGCTTTTTTTCTTTTGTTTTAAGTTGTTGAATATTTTATATAATTTATTGAACACTGACAATGAGAAATAATAGTTATTTGACAAACTTTCATACCAATGTGAGGCCTAAAAGTCTTCACCTTGACATTGGCTACTTCAAAGGACTTTTGAGCTCTTAATGTGCCAAGCCATTTTGGAAGACCCTGGTATAATTTGCCAGTTACTCCAAGAGAAAGGAATATTATTTATAGGGCTACAGCCCTATGTACCTTTTCTGAGGCGTCATTCTTGACAATGGCCAGAATCATGTGCCAAATTAAAAATGTTATTTATACAGTGTTTGAGAATGTTATATAAAGTGTGGAGTTACGTTAAATTGACTAGACAGAGAATGGCATCCTGAGGAAATTTCTTTTTGAAAGTCTTCTTAGGAAATAAATCAATTTCTGGAAACTAGATCACTGAAAAGAGACCCCCATTTCCTGAAATGTTATTAATGTTTTTTTTTGCCACTCATTTGTTATAGAAGCTCTGATACACTTTGTTATAGTGGGATCCTCACTGATTATAGTTACTCTCTCAGAGAATAATAACTTAAGGCATTACATTTCCCTCTCAGGACTTGGACTCAAGTCTGAGGAACTCCCCGCCCAGATGAGCATAGCAGATTGGCCAGAAATGAAGAAGAAATTTGCAGATGTGTTTGCAAAGAAGACTAAGGCAGAATGGTGCCGAATCTTTGATGGAACAGATGCCTGTGTGACCCCAGTGCTGACTTTTGAGGAAGCTCTCCACCACCAGCACAGCCGGGAACGGACCTCCTTCATCACTGATGTGGAGCAGCATACAAGCCCCCGCCCCGCACCTCTACTTTCCAGAACTCCTGCTGTTCCGTCTGCCAAAAGGGATCCTTCTGTAGGCGAACACACTGTAGAGGTGCTTAGAGAATATGGATTCAGTCAGGAAGAGATCCATCAGCTGCACTCGGATGGAATCATTGAGAGTAATAAGCTAAAAGCCAGCCTCTGACTCAGACTCACAGCTCAAGCAAATCTGAAGGCAGCATCTCTATTGGAGAAGGATGCCCACAGGTTTATGTATGGAAATGTGGATGAACAGTGATGAAGTAATCCAATTAATCAAAACACAACGAAAGACTGATTACATGGTAATGATTGCACTCCGACACTGCTTATCAGAGCCTCTGATTGAGGAATATTTTTATGTGTGTACTGATATTAACTTGGGGCAGTGTTCTGCCTTTCAGGTCACTTGGTGAAGTGTATTCCCTGATCCAAACCCTTTGACAAATACAACTCTGATCATATGTTAAATGAACTAATATAACTTTCATAAATAAAGCTCCCTTTTTCCTCAAAGTGAACAATGGTTTTAAATTGTAAAAGCTTTCTAGAAAGCCCTTTAAATGCCATTTAAATAACATTTTCTAATGCACTGAAATATTGGGGCCCTACTGGGAACAAAAATGCATACCCCTTAAAAAAAGCGGAACCTTTCGTTCACTGCTTACATTTGAACTCCTGTGTTGGCAAATGGCCTTGAGGTTCAGATCACTGTACCGGCTGCTGTGGGGGAGGGGCCATCACCTGGCAGCAAGCCTTTTCCTCAGCCGACTGTCCTATACCCAGTGCAGATCTGCTGAGCTCCCTCCACTAAGGTCTGCTTCTGTACTGACTATGTCTCCACCTGCTTATCCTTTCGAAAATCACAAGGAAAAGTAACTTTAAGCAAACAAATAAGTAAGGAGGTATTCCGTAGGCAATAAGGAGAACATCGTACTGAGCTGCACAACACTGACAGCCATGCCCAACAGCTGGGATGAGCTCCAGGTACAAAGTGAGCTTCTCATCTTGGGAAATCTCTTTACAGCTTTCAGAGATGTCAATGGCTTTGTCAGACTTGGCCTCAGGTCAGAGGTTTAAGGTTTCCCCTGCCCAGTGTTGGAGTCCCTCATCACTTACTGGCTTCCTAACTCAAAATGCTCTGTTTCTTTTAAAAATGTATTTATTCTTTGAAGTTGTTATTTAATGTATACAATGTATCTTGATCATATTTATCCTCTACCCCTCACCATCCCCACCCTCCCCCACTCGGCTTGTCTCCTTCAGTTTGTTTTCACTTCTGTTTGTCTTCACCTCTAATAGCATTTCTTTGCTTTTATTTCTTTCACCTTTGCCTTTCTGGTAAATTTTTTGACTAGCCTTTCTAGCCCTGCAGAATTTTTCAGTCATGTTTTTTTCTCTCCTACAGGATAAAACACAGTCTTACCAACAGTAATCCATGGCAGTAAAGCCTCCCCTGGGATCGCCAGTCCCATCCCCAGCTCCTGCTCCCTCCACAGCTCTCTGTGCTGACCACCTGAAATGTCTGTATCTTGCGCCACCTCTTGTTTCTATTCCTTCCATGTACTGCATCATTTTCCAGAATTAACAGCACCCCCCCTGTTCCTGACACCCAGTTAGCAAGCTCAGACTGGCTCAACTGCAGCTGCCTTTGTCAAGCTTCCTGCCTTCCTCACCCCTAGGTTACTTTCGTACAGTGAAGATGAACTGTGATGTCAGAAAGGTCATGTGTTCAAATTTCACTCTCCCGTATGACATCTAACTCCATACTTTGGAATGCCCTACATATTGTAAAAGCTCAGAAATTGTCCATTCTTTCTATTAGGACCCTTGCTATATTCCCATTGGACTTTGTTTATGTATCAAAGGACAGGAATTGTGTTTTATTATGGCTTAAAAATTCCTCACTAAGCCATGACCTTTTTAAGTAATGGTTCTAATATTTATATCTAGTTCAAAACCACTATTTGTTTATTTTTTAAAACATTATTTGTTTTTTTTTTTCAAAAACGTTATTTGCCAACACGGAATCTGGGCCCTGCTCCCAAAAAATTGACCACAGTGCACCAAGGCACTACTACTCATTTGCATATTTATAAAGCTTCCAAATGACTATATATAACTTAAAGTCCCAAGATGTCACCTTACCTAGTTGCCTTTGCTTACTGTTGTGGCCGCAGTACTGAGACAGATAATATGGGGAGGATTGGCTTTTGCTAAGTTTCAGAGGTATCCGGCCCTCAAGGTGGGGGTCATGACAAGCAGGATGCAGATGGAGCAACAGTAGGGAGGGGGCCATGATAGAGCTCCCTAAGATGGTACTTCCTCCCCAGTGACCCAATGCCCTCCAACCAGGCTCCATCCTCACAGCTCTGCTTCCTCCCAGGAGGCTATCCGTATTCTGAATCCTTCAGTGGGTTAAACCATTCGGATGAGTGCCCTCTCAGTCTAACCTCCCACCACAGCCAGATACGCTTCACTAATCTCCAAGGTACTGCTCTACCCCGTCCTACTGGCAATCAAGACAACAGGCACTGGGCTGGAAAGACGGCTCACAGGTCAAGAGCAGTAACTGCTCTTCCAGAGGAGCCAGCACCCACATGGTGCTCACAACTGTCTGTATTCCAGGCTAAGGGTATCCATCACTCTCTTTTGGCTTCCACCATCACCAGCCACACATGTAGTACACACACAGACATGCATTCAGGACAAACACTACCCATTACAAGGACATTGCTCTAAATGATACGAACCAAGCAAGCTTTTTTTTTTTTAAATCATGGTTACTGTTACAATATGTTTCCAGAAAAAAAAATCTGTTCAATGGATTAGTTAGGGAAAAAAAGATTAATGCAAATTAGCTAAAATCTGTGATGAATCAGATGAGCTGACTTTAGATGTTGATTTCTGAATTTAAGTGATTATAGAAAGTGAATGAGAATTTATTTTGGTAGTTTATGAATTAGTAAATATATAAGTAAAGTTAGTAGCTTGTTAATGACATGTGATTCCCCTTTTCTGGAGATCTGAGGCCATGTGCAAAAATTTCTCTCTCTTTCTCTTTCTCTCTCTCACTCTTTCTCTCTTCCCCTCTCTCTCTCAAAGTTATCTTTGTGAAAAACTGAAGATTTAGCTGTAGGAGTGTGGTCAGAAAGAAAATGCATGAGCCTTGTGAAGGATGGAGGAGAAGCAGGTGACTTAAGACAGGGAAACCTAGGGAAAGAGGGATTGTATTCCTGAATATATTATTCAATATATATTTTCACTCTATTAATGTCTCAGAAATCTTTGTGATACCCCTTGGCCAAGCAGCAAACACACCCTAATCATTCTAGCGCTAAATAATTAGGTCTAAGAAACTTAAAAATCACACCCTAGGAACTCATTAACTGTTTGAAAACCATGATATGCATAGATGAAAGGAAAAAACTTAATTTCTCTATTGTAAAATAGTTAATTACTAATGGATACATGTGTCTATTACTATACAGCTTTCCCTGCCTGCGGGTCAGACTACACAGTGTTTCTTTCATCTTCTGCTCCTTGTTGATTTTCCAGTGAACATGTTTTCTCCTCCTCCTCTTCCTCCTTCTCTTCCTCCTCCTCCTTCTCTTCCTCTTCTTCTTCCTCTTCCTCCTCCTCCTCCTCTTCTTCTTCCTCCTCCTCTTCCTCCTCCTTTTCCTCCTCTTCCACCACCACCACCACAGTGACTTTAGGAAACCTGGAAACCCAGCTTCACAAAGATGAAATGGAAGGGATTATAGAGCGACCTTACCATGAAAGCTTGAACTGTCTTAAATTTGCTGCCAAAATGTTGTTTCACTGTTGACTTGATTTCAAAATTTAAATATTTTGAGTTTAAATATACTGATGAGTTGTATATAATATTTGGGTGCCTCGATACACAGCTTGAGAAACATCAAATTAGGATCTGCCCAGGGAAGAGCAAAGCTGAGGCATACCAAGAATTGAAACTTTAAGGTTCTGCCACCATGCCTTATTCCTGAACTATTTCTAAAGGCATTTTTTTAAAAGATTTTTCCCTGTTGGGTTCAGTGAGGAAAATGTGACCCACTTGAAGTCTTTAAAACAGAAAAAATTTAATTAGAAAAATGCATAGATGATAAAATCAATGTAATACAGTAAAATTAGTAATATAGTAACAGGTTCCATATATATGTATATGAACATATATATGTATATATATTTCCTTATGAGTAATATAGTAACATAGTGAGGCCATCCAGGTATGAGCAGAATCAAGGAGCCAAGACTAGGACTAGGGCTGCAGGAACAATAGCTATGGAGAGTTAACAGACCCAGCAGTGTGGCTAGTAGACAGTAGATTCACAGTGGACACTCAGTCAATGCCAAAAATATCCAGGATGAAGAAAATTGGAACATACTCCTTCGCCCCCCCCCCCCAAAACCTGGGTTTTTAACCAAAGCTTCCTGTTGCCCAAATATGCCTAGAAGCCAGGGAGCAAGGAAGCCTGGGAAATGTAGTCCTACTGGGCCAAGAGAAGCAGGCGGTGACTGGTACAAAACAGACTGTATATACTCTATTCATTCAACTTCTATTTATTAGTAAATATTTTGGGGGTACCTAAGAGCTGCTAGGCTAGATGCTGGGGATGACATAATGACCAAAATCTATCTGATCTCTGTCTTGAGAGCAAGGCTAATTAACAAAGGGTATAAAAACACAGGAAATGCATGGGTGCAGTGTGAGAAAAGTTAACGGAATTATGTAGCAGCCAATAATTGGTGTGAAGGCTGGGGCCCCCACAGTTTTAACTCTAGTTAATTTGTCTTTTAAGCTCTGGGTAGAAAATGTGGATTTGGGAAAACAGAACACCCAGATCTATAGAAAGAAGTTTGTAGAAATTATTCAATTATTTACATTTTTATTTAGTTTCTGTATTAGGAAAGTTTATGATTTTAAAACTATGAAACTAAGAAGTATACAAGTGTGTACGTGTGTATGTGTGTGTGTGTGTGTGTGTGTGTAGTGTGTGTGAAGAGAGAGAGAGAGAGAGAGAGAGAGAGAGAGAGAGAGAGTGATTCTATGTGAAGGAAGATCTTTAGAAAAGCAGGAACATTCTAAGGACCCAGAGGGCTCACAACAGCTAATCTCTGTCATGCTTCCGAGTGCCAACGCCCCCTTTGCTTCTCATCATAACTTGTGATCTTGGAGGCATGAAAGAATTTCAGCCCCTCCTCCAGCCTGCCCATCTCTGTTGGTTGCTCAGACAGGCTCCATGTCAGACCCGGTTTGGAGCACGAATCTGAGCAGCACGCAGGACGGTTTTTTCTCTTCGTGGTCATGAGTGGAAGCAATGGGCCAACTGACACCCACACCTATCAATCTTTAGCTGAGGATTGCCCCTTTGGCTCTGTGGAGCAACCCAAGAGATCCACGGGGCGACTCGTCATGCACAGCATGGTCATGTTTGGCCGAGAGTTTTGCTATGCGGTGGAGGCAGCTTATGTGACTCCAGTTCTGCTCAGCGTGGGCCTGCCTAAAAGTTTGTACAGCATGGTGTGGCTTCTCAGCCCCATCTTGGGATTCCTGCTACAGCCTGTGGTGGGATCAGCCAGTGATCACTGCAGGGCCAGGTTGGGTCGCCGGAGACCCTACATCCTGACTCTAGGCATCATGATGCTCTTGGGAATGGCTCTGTACCTCAATGGAGATGCTGTTGTATCAGGTAAGTGGATCACACAGATCCAGTAGTTAACTGCTGGGTTAAAATGTCATCAGTATTTTTTAATGCCAAATAATAAATGGCTAGAAATAACGATTTCTCCCAGCATGCAGTTATCTCCCTCCCACCTTTAAATGACCCTGAACCTGTGTTTGAGGGGCTTTTGCTGCAGAACCATCATGATGTTGACTTTTATTATTGCAAGGTTTTAAAATGTGAATGAACTTATATCTATTTCATCAAATTATATTATTAAAATTATTTTTACTTATCAGTTGAAGGAGTTTTGAGCCTATTATGCCTCTGGAAGTCTTTGTTAAATTGTCCAGCTATAAGCCTTTTTAACAAGCCACCTGCTGTGTACAAATAAGGCTTAATTCTGGGCCCTTAACATTTTAATTGGTATAGGGCATGTCAGCTCTGGGAGCATTTTTGCATTGCAAATTCTGGACAAAAAATTTAGAGTTAAAGCAATATTTCTTGCTGCAAATCAGCTACTAACTTCTATGTCCTTGGTGACTGTACATTGATAGAGAGATCACCAGGGGCACATTTTTTAAAGACCAGTTATGCCAGTAGAATGAGTGAGAATCATAACAGTACAAGCAAGTACCATTTGTCTATATTTAGGAGGATGTACAAATATGGAAGTATAAGATATACATAGGAAATATAAGTACTGGAGGTAGGAAAGAAGAGAGAGGTTTATTTTTCACTTAATTTTATACTGGAATGTTTCAAATATGTACCTATCTTACACACCACTCTTAGGTTAACAAAGGAAACTATAAGCCAGGGGAACAACTATATCATTCTTGACAGATTAGGTAGATGGAAGAGCATACAGATAGAATGGATCTTACATGTTAAAAGTTCTACAGTGGCTATCTTGATAAACCAAAGGAACCGGAGAGGGTTGGTTGGGGATAGACATAGTTTTCATTTGTCTGGGTTATTCAAACGTGTGTATCAAAGGGTATAGAGCTACAAATTCTTATACTCACTCCCCACACTGGCCAAGTCAGAGTCCTGGGAAATGGGGCCAGCAATCTGTATTTTGACAAAACAGTTAGGATGGCAGTCGGGTACTCCAGAGTTCGAGGAGCCCCATGTTTGAGTACCTCTGTACAACTGTGGGTCTGCACATGCATAAAGGGATGCCTCAGAGAGTAGCTGTCACTGCAGCTGGGATTTGAAGAATTTTATTCAGCTTATTTCATATTGTTATTATTTTTAATTTAAAGAGATGTCATTAAAATCCCATAATATTCTGATAAAATGTATAACCAGGTGCTTTTTAGAATAGTCCCAAGATTGAGCAACTGTCACCACTCTATTTTCTAGGATATTTTTATACCGCCTCTCCAAAGAATGTCTCCACCACTGGAGGTCACTCCCAGGAACTAGGCAATCACTAACTTACTTTCTGCCTATGTATTTGTCTTTCCTAGGCATCCAATTGCTTCTTTTTTAAGCATGGGGGGAAAAAAGCTATTTTTCCATGTAAAATCCAGCCTACAAAATCAAAACGAGGTGATTTGATAAGAGTTTAAGTGAAATAAAAATATACGGGTTGTTCTAAACCTGATTTAAAAAACCAGTGTTTGTTTTTCTTTTAGCTTTGGTTGCTAACCCGAGGCAGAAGCTGGTTTGGGCCATAAGCATCACCATGGTAGGTGTGGTTCTCTTCGATTTTTCAGCTGACTTCATTGATGGGCCCATCAAAGCCTACTTATTTGATGTCTGCTCTCACCAGGACAAGGAGAAGGGCCTCCACTACCACGCCCTCTTCACAGGTAGGGAATATTCCAGAAAGCCTCTCCACCCGCTTTGCAGACAGGGAGAAATGTCAGCGGAAGTAGCCAGTGTCTCTGCACTTAGAACCTTTTGAATGAATGGGTCAGTTGATAGGAAGCACTCATCACGCGCTCCGGCTGGTCTCTGTTCATGTCTCTGAACAAAGTGAGCTCATGACTGGGGTTGCAGAGTTCCTGAAAAGGAAGTTTACATAAGAGGTTTCTTCAGAACACTGTAGAAATGCGTCCAGCTGAAGCAGAAAGGAGCACTGTGCACTGAACATTCTCTTTAAAGCAGTGAGCCTCGGGCATTCATCTGCCATGCAGCATCAGCCTTACTAGGGATGCCCTGGAAGCGCAGGTTTCTGGGTCCTTTCCTCCCCTTATGCTGATTCAGTCCATCTCAGATGGGGCCCAGGAATTTGTATTTTATTTGATAAGGACCCCAGACAATGTGGCAGGTGTCCTAAGAGATGCATTTGGAACCAAAACTAGAGTTAAAGCAAGCAAACAAAACTCCACCATCTTCAAGAGTTCTTCAGTATATAAAGAAATCAACCTACTCACTTACAAATGTCCATGTTGGGTGGGCATTGAGGGCTCTTTCAATTCCTAGGGGCCTGTTATCAGCCTCCCTTGATTGCCACTGGGCTGTTTCCTAAGCAGTGCTTGGTAGCACACCAGCTAGACCCTGTTAACACTGTAAGTGAAGCCAGGGGTATCTTCATGTCTAGCAGCTGGACCCTATCAGACCACTTAATTACATTAAGGCCAAAGGGACTTAATGTTTGAGGAACCCTAGCTCCTCCCATGGCCATGAGGGTCCCTATCCCCAGAGCCAAGATTAGTTCCTGCATGTGAAGCCATTCAGTCTAGCCTTGTCATTCAGGAAATATTAGAGCCATGAAACTATGAAGGGTCGAGGCTACCCAGTGCAGCAAACTGTTCCTACCACGTTTAAAGAAGTCAGAAGGGCAGCCATGACACAGAGGCAGAAGGAGGCCCCTGACCTCCCTGTCAGGAGGTATAAATGCTGCAGAATAAAGCCAGGGTTTGAGACAATTCCTGCTTCATCTTTGCTCTTGTTGCTCGGCAGCCTCATTCCCTTAACTGGGCATCTACTCCCATGGAAATTTTATCCTTGTCACTAAGCGCAACAACCACTCTTGACCACTGGGCCATCTCACTCCACTAACCCACAGGCTGTGTTCACCTAACACCTCAAGCTTTATTTCCCATTATTCCTCCACATTCTCTGTGCTCCGAATAAGTCTTACCATGTTTCCAGTGCAGACCTCAGTGCTGTTTCATTCACTCTTCTCCATGGACAGTCACATCGCAGATGGTCAGAATAAATATTAACACAATACAAGAGGGAATCTGCCCTTTCCATCTTCCACTTTTAATTTTAATGATGTCTTCACTTATTCTATGAGAATTGCAAACATTATATTTTGATCATATCTATTTTCCTTCCTCAACTCATCCCAGATCCTCCAGCTTTCCTTCTCCAGATTCAAGGTCTTGTTTCTCTCAGAATGTCCCACTGGAAATCAAAAATACTCTGAAATTCCCACCCTCCTCCTAAGGAGAAGGCCCCAAACTCTTTTCTAAATTGCAATTTGACCTAATTTCTAACTTAGCCTTGAACTCAATCCACAAAATAACCAAAGCACAGAAGCTTAGTGAGTGGGTTTCTTGAGCAGGGAGAGGGGTTCTCTGGTGAGCCTGGTCTGCCATGCCATAGGACTGCTGCTGCCCAGATGGCTTGACTATCGGAATCGTAACAGTAGTGGAGGACTGCAATCCAAGGTCAAGGTGTTGACAGCAGTGGGTTCTGGGAAAGCCTCTCTTCCTGACTTGTAGACATCTGTCATCCTGTGTCCTCCTAAAATACCTGCAGCCCCTGGCTTTGATGGGAAAGGCAGGTGGTGACAGGGAAAAGTTCAGCCACCTATGAGGAAGCTCTCTAGTACTTCTCCATTTAAAAGCTCAGTTTGCTCTCAAAGGGCAATTTTCATCTAATTTCTTTCTTGGTCTTTGTGATTTTCCTGCCTCCTATTTTAGAACATTTTTACCCACCCCATTTGAACCATACATTTCATGAAAGAAAGAGCTACGGGCAGAAAATTCATGTGTGAATGAATGAGTGAGAAGCCGAGAAAGAGGTGAGGCAGAGGTGAAGAGCATTCTGTGTTTATTAGTTTGCTACTTGGTTGTAATCCCATTGGAGTCCCTCTATTTTATCCACATCCTGACTCTTCCCGTCCTCCTGTGAGTAGCAGATGCTCAAGGCCTGGATAGCCTAGGAATGGGGTTGATCCTAACAATGCTCACACGACAGAGGCTCAAACACCTATATTGGTTTATTCTTCTTAAACAATAAGAATTTAGGGGAGCGAATACATGTTGGCGGTTGGTTTAGCAGTCCATGTCAGCACCAACTTAACTTTCATTTGGTTACTTTGTCCCTGCGTTGCCTCTTGGATACATGATGGTTGCTATAGTTCCAACATGTTTCTTGTAAGGGGGGGTGGCGGTGGGTGGGGGTGGGAGAATGGGTTGAGGGGGTGGCAGGGTGGGGAGAAGAGTCGGGGAATAAGGAAGGGGAAGAGATATCGTCTTTTTTAAACGAAGAAAGAGCTTTCTACTCTCCACAGACATCTGTTTCTCGTCGAGCACAATTAGTTCATCCAGTAGGCTACTGAGGTTGAAAAGTGAGGGTTTGTTTAGTTTTTCATTTTTAGGGATGGGGACACTTACTTCCCTGGAGCAAATTGCAAACAAAGTGGCAAAAGTTTCCATGGACAGAATGAAGATGTGTGAATGGTCAAATGGAAGACGTGCATGCTCACTTGCCTTCTCTGTGGCTTCATCAGTAAACGTTGTGTCTGTATTGAGTGCTTCTGGGAGGACTGCATTCTTTCAGAGGAAGAGGGGGAAATGTGTTAGGCTTGGTGTCTTTTAACTTCAGAAAAGTACTTCAAAGTATGCCCTAAAAATGCTAATGTGAAAACTAAAAATGTTCTGTCTGGCAAATAATTAAAGACTAAGAAGAGAGTTAAAAATAGAGTTTTAGATACAACTCCTTTAACCAAACTTTTTATTCGGTACAAAAGAACCACCTTTCATGTTTGAGGATATTTAAACTTTTTCTCATTTGTGAATAATTGTTGGATGAACGGTTTTGTTTCATCAACTGGCTTCCCTTTGAAGTTTGTGCCTGTGGGACACTTTCACATCTCCCCCCTCAGGCACCTTTAGAAAGGACAAGTGAGATTGGAAAGCAAGGACATCCCTTCCCCCTTCACTTTAATTATTTTAGTTTCTAAGTCAGCATGTACCATCTGGCCTTACAGGATTTGGTGTGAGGAAGCCTTCAGTGCATGCGTATAGTGTATAGTGATAAATCAGGCGCATTAGCATTTTTCCTTTTCACAATAATTGCCTCAATATGATGAGAACCTTCTAACTCTCTTACTTACTCAAAGCCACACAAAAAATTCAAATGTTGATAGCTACAGTGTTGTAGACAATTAGACTTAGTTCTTTGGATCTAACTGTTGTTCTGTGTTGCCTACTACCAAGCTCCACTCCTTCTCTCCTATCTTCTACGGATGACCACTCTATGCTCTCCTCCTAGGAACTCTTTTTTTTCCCCGTGCTTGTCATTGTCACCAGTCCCAATGTCCCCAGGAGAGAGCTTTCCTATACTCTCTTCTGTGTTGTAAGTCTGGGTACCAACTTAGTTGGCCTTCTTGTTCTGACCACAGAGCCTGTGCTCACCACACATACATTCTCGTTTGTATTATTTATTCTTTTTTTTTTTGTCTGTGTCTTCATCCTCACTGGCAGGAATATCTCTCCTTTTCATTGCTTTGCAGCCAGTGCCTTGAGCATAAATGCAGGAGGGGCTCAGGAACTGTCGGTGTGACGGATATGCTGTTTTCCCATCCTCTGTGTTCACGTTGCTTAGGTTGTATTGCTGGGAGATAAGGCCACTAACCCAAGGCCACCCTACTGGACATAGAGGATGAGTAACATCCAACAAGACACCAGTTAACCAAAGATGTGGTATCTGTTGTTGTTCAGATTCCTGTTAAAACCAAGCTTCCTGGAATATGGACTTTGGCTTCCTGTACGCGTTCAGAAGAAAAAATCTGGGCAAACTGTTTACATGGGGTGGAATTCCATGGAGAAGGAGGGAAATGTTACCAAATGGGCCAACCAGGTATTATGGAACTGGCTTCTACTTTCCATCTCCATAGTTCTTGAGCATCTCAGAACTCTTCATTTAGGAGAACAAAGGGTGGAAAATTCACCTCCACTAGGTTCTGGGAGAACCTGGTTGGTTTCAGGATGGTTCCAGGAGATTTCTCGTTCTCTGAGATGAAGTGAGGTCTAGATGCACCCATGGACATCCTGGGTTTGCAATAGTCACCTTAGCAGCTGTTGCAGCGAGAGGTTAAGGCTGAGATTTGCAATGGCTCAAAAGGGTTTTCCCCTCAGCACAAAAATCTCCATTTTTCTTGGTCACCACTAGGAGGCACAAGAGCAACATTCACCTTTCAGGTGCACTAGCACTTAAGAGTTATAAATATTAGCTATGTAGGCTTGAACAATGAACTGTAGGTAGTCACAAATGGCTTAAAAACTAGACAGATTAATGAGCTGAAAATACACTCATCTCTAACCCTTAGTCAAGAAAAAAAAACCAACCAGAGTCAGGTTTTATGAGTCCAGCCAGAAAACAGGGAGTTTCTGAACTAGGCTAGTGAGCCACTTTCCCGGTTTAAATTGAGAAACTCACTTCTATAAAAAATAATGAGATAATTACAGCATGTTTTTGTGTGTGTGTGTGTGTGTGTGTGTGTGTGTGTGTGTGTGTGTGAATCATTAGTGGATTAGGCATGTTAGCAGAAATTAGAATGTCCATCAGGAACAGAACCTGCAATCTCAGGGCATATGAACTCTTTAGACAAAGGCACTTTGCATATTATCTACATATATTTGGTTAGGTAAAAACAGATTTGACACTGGTTTTCCTCACACTTTCTATCCTGCAGCATAGGAAACACCCAGCAATGGATCACGCTGCATGAAATGTTGTGTCTAAAACAGATGTGAATCTGCAAAGGCCAACTTAGTCTAATTGCTTCTACGTTAAGGAGTTTTCCACATGTCAGGGGGAAGTTGGCCTCAATCAGATTGCAATGCCACCTCCCCCTTCAGGGGCTGTAGCCAAACTTTAGTGGTATAGAAAGCAAAGGTTTGGGAGGGAAAGTACGTAGGTTGATCCACAACTGCCCACACTGGCATTTATGAGGCTGCTCATTGTCCCACCATGCCTTAGTGGTCAGGTTGAATAGTCAGCGCTAATGATCTTTCATTCTATTTACAAGGCTCCCTCAGGCCACAAATTCTCTGCTTCCTCCAGGCCAGCCGCTCTTCTTATTCACCCACAGGGATGGTGGGAGATAAGTCCTGAGCTTCAGAGTCTCTATACCTGCCCTTCCTTGCATCCTAGCAGAAAGCTAAGCCAGGTAGTGCCTGTTATTGTTGGCGTCCATAACATAACTTTGTCCACTCTAGCATGCCATTTGTGATACCAATATTTACATCAAGGGTCTTTATAGAATGGAAGAATATTTGAGTCGCCTAATTTGCACACTGCTGGCTAAGTTCCTAGGCTAATAAATAGAATATAGTAAGGAAGATGTCTTTAAACAAGGAGACATTACATTCTTCCTCCTTGTTTTACTTCTCATATAATACAAGTAGGGATCTTTTAACGAATATCTACTGTCATGCACTTCACAGTTTTGTGCCTCATATTAGAGAGTTTCTTGCCCAAATTCACTGAAAAAATAGACAAGCATGGTGTTTCAGGACTATCATTTGATCACTGAAGAGGCAGAGGCAGGAGGATCACCATTTCAAGACTAAAGACGCCATCCCAAAGGAAACTAAAGTGGCCTTGCGTGTAGTGATGAAATGTTGTCTGATGTTTCCAAGCCCAGGAGGCTAAGGTATCAATGGACTGTAGTAAAAGTATCTTTAAACAGAAACA